>APFE030042799.1:2907-22601 GCA_000404065.3 Pinus taeda | reverse complement strand
GACATTATGTATGCTGTTAGTTTAATTTCCAGATTCATGGAGAGGCCAAAGGAGGCACATTGGCAGGCAGCAAAAAGAATTCTGAGGTATGTTAAAGGTACCAAAATGTTTGGAATTTTATATAATGTCTCAGAACATTCAGATTTGGTTGGATACACTGGTAGTGATTGGGCTGGAAGTGTTGATGATTGGAAAATCACTTCCGGTTATGTTTTTCATATGGGTTCAGGAGCCATTTCATGGGCTTCTAAGAAGCAGTCCATTATAGCATTGTCTACAGCAGAGGCTGAATATGTGGTAGCTACAGCAACAACATGTCAAGCAGTTTGGATGAGAAGGATGTTGAGGAGCTTAGGCCAAGAGTAGGCAAAAGCAACAGTGTTTTTTTGTGACAATAGCTCAGCTATTGCATTGTCAAAGAATTCAGTGTTTCATAAGAGAACGAAACACATTGATACAAGGTTTCACTACATCAGAGAATTGGTGAACAATGGAGAAATTGTCCTAGAACATTGCAAGACTCAAGAACAGGTTGCAGACATCTTGACAAAGCCACTGGATCAGAAAAGCTTTGAATTTTTGAGGAAGTGTCTGGGTATGACCGAATGCCCAACAGTTGAAATTAAAGGGGAGTGTTAAATTTATAATTTCAACCGCGCAGGAAACCACCCAGCAATACCATAAACCACCCTCAACCATTTCGCACCGCTTTTGGCAAAAAGTGGTTTATGTCTGAGGGCCTCCGAACACCCCGATCAGCTGCCACGCGTCCAGTGTACGGACTCAAAACCACCCACTCCCCGGACGCTAAAGTTTGTTTGTTTTGTGTGAGGTTGGTAAGCGAATTGCGTCCGATCAGGTCAACAGACAAGGATTTCATTCAACCTGCCCGAACGTTATTTTTACTTTTACCGCACGTTTTATTTAATGTATTTAATGAATGTGTCATTAACTTAGGTAAAAGACTTTATGTTTTCATACGGCATGTATGGGCACGAATTTAAAGATAGGTATGGGTAAGTCAACGTATC
The DNA here is from genome assembly GCA_000404065.3 of Pinus taeda. Taxonomy (NCBI): domain Eukaryota; kingdom Viridiplantae; phylum Streptophyta; class Pinopsida; order Pinales; family Pinaceae; genus Pinus; species Pinus taeda. The sequence goes on along the minus strand of APFE030042799.1, from coordinate 21,570 downwards.
ATTAAATGTTTTTTTTGTTTTGGTATATGTTTTTTTTAGTCTTCATTCGGAAAATGTATTGTAATTGCACACGGGAGAAGTAGGCTCGGAGCAGCGAAAAGAACAGGGGAAACACAGCAGTGTAAAAGACTCCCCACAGTGAATGCAATATAGTTGTTTGTTGAAACAAATGGGATGGCAATGTATTTTTTTATTTTGAATATGAAAGGTGAAATCCCGAGCATTTCTAATGTAATGAAAAATTTCACACAGTGGTGAATGTGAATTTTTACAGCAGTAAACTTATGTAAGAAATTTTTACAGCATATGTAAGAATTTCATTTTACAGTGGTAAATGAGTAAATGTAAAAGTTTTTTTTCACAGCAGTAAATGTGAATGTAGATTTTACACAGCAGTGTAAAAATCATTTGTAACAGAGGCAAAGTAATTTTGTTTTTGGTGAAAGTTTTGGTGAATCCCTCATAGTAAGAGGAAGAAATATGTATCAGTGAATTTGTTTTAATGAATGTAAATCTTTTATGGTGGTGCAATACTCTGTTCTCAGTTAATTTCTTTTAAAAGCTTCCCTGTGCAAAAAGATCCTAGAGTAAAGGAAACAGAGCATTGTCTCTGTGTGCTTGAATTGTTTGTTTTTGGGATTTTGCCAGAAAAATCCCCAACATCTGTTTGTAGCTGCTCACATGGCAAATGAGCAGCTGATAGTGACAGTGTGAGTGTAAACGAGTGGAAGAGCTTGAGCTGTAATGAAGAGAAAAATATCTCTTTTAATTTTAGCCTAGCAAGTGTATGGAAACGAGTGAGACTGCCGCGTCGTGTGTCTCTGTCTATGTATATATATATAATTTTAAATGTATTTGTCTCTGTGTAAAGTATATATAATATATATATATATATATATATAATTTTAGATGTATTTAAAATTGATGCTGCGTAACACTGGGGAGGTTTGGTCTTCCGAGTTCATGTGATCCAATTCCGATTAAGACTAGGTCATATGGTCGTTGAGAGGCCGCTGCGTAGCCAACCATGAAAGGGAGGGGCATCAGAGGTTTAGATGCCCAATGGCAGTTTCGATGAGCATATCTTTAGAAGAAATTCTCTAAAGATACCCTTCACAAATGTTGACACCCTCTTTTTGCAGCTGGTATCTTTTACTGTTGCTCATTGTATTAAGTCATGTGTTTGTTAGTGAATACGTATTTCACTGGCCTCCTATTACCGTTGCCAGTATTAGGTTGGTCTCCACGTAAAGCAATTGCAGAACCCCATCTCAATTTTGTTTTTTTGCCCATCGGATCTTCCCCATTTTACTGTCTAACTTCTTCTGCACTTGGACATAGTTGTTGTATCAAGAAAATTGCATATTATTTTATCGCATGGGGATGGTTTTTTAAAATTTTAATTATTAAAAATATTTTGACCGTAGATGAACTTTCGTTCGTATTTAATCAAATATAAATGTAGAACACGCAGTCCACTCAAACTAAATATTGTAGTAAGAGATTTAAAATGTACTCATACCCTATTTAATTGTACAAAGAGATTTTTCTTAGTATGAGGAGATTAAAAATTATTTAATGAGAAACTTTACACTGCAAGTAAATATATAACATTTTGATTGATTAAAATTTTATAGTTATATGTAATTTATTTGAGATCAATCAAAATTTTATAGTTTTATGTAATTTATTTGGGATCAATCAAAATTTTATAGTTTTATGTAATTTATTTGGGTTATAATAAAGTAATTTTTTTTTTTTTTTTAATTTTAGATAATTTGTTTAATTTATAAAAACAATTGTTTATATAATTTAATAATGACGATAAAATTTAAAATGTATTCATGCCCTAGTTAATTGTACAAAGAGATTTATCTTCGCATGAGGAAATTAAAAATAATTTAATGGAGAAACTTCACACTTCAAATAAAATATATAACATTTAATTGATTAAAAATTATAGCTTTATGTAATTTATTTGGGTTATAATAAATTAATTTGCTTAATTTATAGAAACAATTTTTTATATAATTTAATAATGACAATATTAATATATAATAAGAATAGTAAAAAATTTTAATCTAAGGAAAAGAGGCTTTGTTGGCTCCTCATGATGTCATTTATGTAGACAACAAGAAAAAACTACAAATCATTTACTGAATAGATGCACTTTCACCACAACACTATGGAATTGGGTTGGAGAAGTCTTTGAGCAGACAGACAAAAATGTTAATGATATCACTACTACATTGAAGAATTCGTGGAAAAAAATTTGAGACAATGAGATCATTAACTCCGCCTGGATGTTGACCCTAGCATTCATAATCTGAAATGTCTGGAAAGAGCGCAACAACAGGATTTTCAAGGAGAAAATGAGTCCGGTGAGCAACATCCTTAAGCTAATCCTTAAACAACTTAAGGAGATTTTTCATGTCGTGGGAGGTGCAGCTACTGGCAAACCCAACGGTCAAAGAGAGGCCAGAATTTTGGAGAAGTTAGAGCTCAAGGTTCATCCCCCTCAGGGTTCTATGCAGATTAACAAGAAGACCTTAACATAAAATTCTTCTTGGAAAACCCCTTCTCATGGCTTTTTAAAATTCAACATAGACAGTGCTTCAAAAGGGAATCCGGGAGAAGCTGGTTATGGAGGGGTCTTGAGAGATGAAGAAGGAAACATACAAGTCATCTTCCACAGTTATCTAGGAGAAGCAACCAACAATATGGCTTAGCTCATGGCGATGGAATCATGCCTGGAAATACTGCTCAAGCACAACATTCACAATGTCATTATTGAAGTTGAATTGGAATTAGTCATCAAATCAGTGAAGAGGATAAATTCTCGCGCTACTCAAGAGAAAATCTCAAAACACTGGCAGCTTCTGCGAGTTTACCAAAGAATCCAAGTGCGCCTACAAAGGCTAAGAACTCTTAGGTTGGTACATGTTCGCAGGGAAGCCAACAAAGTTGCAGACTGGCTTGCAAATGAGGGAGTACGAAATAGGCATATTGACTTGTGCTGTTGGTGGGAGGAGATTACAGATGACAGGTTGAAGGAGGTATGCTCATCCAGGGCCATCAGTGATTGACAGTAGCATCAGGAAAGATCAAGAGACATAATTTCTGAAGCAGAACCACAGAAAAGGGGTCTCGCCGATCTGGATTCATTATGAAATGTTATGACATATGTGGGGTCCTTTTTAGAATGCAGGTCCATGTTGATCTCCTTAACCTAGGTAACAACAAACCACGAGTCTCAGAGGGATGGCCGAAAGGAGGGATCTTCATCTTCCTTTGGCCCTTGTGTCGGAATCTAGAATTTCTCGGAAGGCGCAAAACCCCTGTTTGTTTTCCGACGATCGCTTTACTACCCTTGGGGTGGTTTTCAGTTTATCGCAAGCTCTTAAGGCCAGAGGCAGTTTTTCACAATCGGAAGCGATTCCACTCACCACGCGACACGTGGCTTTGGGTGGGGAGGAAATACCACCCTCATCGCGCGCTAACCATCAGTGCTTTTAGTCTGCACGATATGATCCCGAACCGTTGGATCAAGAAAAGGCATTCAACAACCAGGATTGAACATGCATGTTGGTAGACAGATACAATGGTTATATTTCAAGCGGTTTGTGATGCAGACCTCAATCTGCATATACCAGGATCTTTTGCATTCATGAACATAAAAGCACGAGCCTCAATCAACTTCAATTACACGGAAATTTCAATACTCCATGCAGAAGCTTCTTTTTCTCATGAATCTTCAATGGCTTAACTGCTCCAATGAGATATTTCATATTTGCAACTGGTCAATGCTTTTGTGTGATCTTCAAAACCCAAAATATGCAATGATTGGTCAGTCCAACCGCAGTTTTCACTTCAAAAGCTTGCAAAACCCCCCGGACTCGGCAGACCTCTTAATGCACACAACACATTACGATTATAAAGGGAGTGGCGCATATAGCTCACAGTATACATAGTTATGAATTAAACCTGTATTCAACAACAATATATAAAAAGACTGTCACGGAAATTTAAACCGGTTTTGAACCTATCTTACCACCATCGCCCACGGTATTCATGCACAGTAAATGCATGTAACCCTTACAACCTTTTCACTGCGATTCACCTCTCTTAGTAGCCAGAATCGGTACGGGCTTGGGTTTCAATTTCTTGAAATATATAATGAATGCACGGTTCATGAATCCATAGTATTATCATAATACACATAAACGAGAGCTATGCCATGCATTGTATAAATTGTTCTACCGGTGCTATCATTCCCTGATGCGCACACACAATTACCAACAGCCAGCACCATAATTTATAAGGAAAATCTCATACTATTCAGGGTATACACCCAATCAGGAATTAAATGATCAATACGTTGCCCAGAGTTAACACACAGCCATATATATCCATGGAACTTTCGGAATTGTCAAGCCGCTGGAGCGATTTGACACAATACATAACTAATTGTATTCCCCACACAAGATAATTACGCTATGTTCACATCAGGATTACTAAAACCCATTGCATCGACTTCCATCATGGGACAGTTCGATTTTGACTCCGCTTTGGTTTAAATTAACCATGTATTTTGCATATCTACACTAATGTATCAATGCTCCAATAAGGAGGGATACAACTCTTCAGACAGAATTTTGCCCATACATAACTGACCAAAATTAAGGTTTAAACTCAAACCGACACTTTCATAAAAATAAACTTACTTACAGTAGCGTTTTCAGTGGCCTGATTTACAAATTCATTGGCCCTTACAAACTGCTAAAGGCATCCAACCACGAATCCTCTCGCACTCCTTCTCTCTCACTGCTTTGATGTTTTGAGCTTTGCTACTATTTTTTTATAACTAAGGATAGGCCTTCTTGGTCCTTATCTTTTAGAAAAGCAGGCTTTTCTTTTTTTTACATAAGGAATTAAAGCTTGAAGCTTTATTCCGAGCTTTTATCCTAATTTCCTCTTATATACTTTTATCTAAAAATAATATTTACGTTATCTTTATTTTCCTATTAAAAACAAAATACTAAAATTATCACACCCCCTCTTTATTCCAGATTTACAAATGAAGACGGTCTCAATGCTCCTGCATCATACACCCAACCTTAAAATTAATCATGATCTCCTGATCATGTGCCTGGATCCCATACTTTGTTCTGCAAGTTATCCTCTGCTGTTTCTTGTTGCTTTTCTCTAGGTCTCCATATCTTATGTTGTCTAGCTCCACTAGCTGCACTTTCACAATCTTCTGCTGTCCTTCTTTTATTGCTGCTTCTGCTGCTTCTCATCCTTGCTGATGTCTTCCTCTGAGACACTTTCAACATGATTCTTCTGATTAATTCAATTTCCCTGTCCAATAAATCTTCAGACTGCTGATGTCTTGCTTCTATGCTTGTTTCCATTCTGACTGCCACCCGATCATCCACACCCTCTTGTCCTCTGGAACAGAAAACTTCTTCTCTCTTCAATTGAGTCAACTGTTCTGTACCAATACCTGCATTCATGAAACACTTGTTAAAATAAAATTCATAAGGCCTCAGTGCCTTACTTCCCTCTGCCAGCATTTTAGTATACTGATCCCAATCATTCTTGAGATTATCACTCAATCTATTCTCAGCATCATCCTCTTCGAGAATGCATCTGTATTCTGGTTCATAAAAATAAACCTCTTTATCTTCATTCATCTCTGCTTTTATATTCTGAATTCTTATCCTCTGTACTTCTAGTTTCTTCTCTAGAACATTTAACTCATGCCATAAATCTGTCATCTCCTTTGAGAAGATTTCTGTGCAATCTTCAATACTTTCACAATCCAAGCTTCCTGTTATTACCATCTCATCACCTGCATGTAAACTCTCAGTTTGCACAAAATGTTCAACAGTATCAACTGTTACTTCCCTTATCCACGCTTCAGACTGATTCACTTCTTCTGCATCCACAAGAACTTCCTCTTGTGTTGTAACAATTTCATAAGATGGCACATCCTCCTCAACACCTGCAAACATACACAATTCATCAGCTTTAAAACCGCAAGACTTTTTAGTCTTGACTGCTTTCTTGAGCACTTTCCTTTTAACATATCTGCATGTGGGATTTTCAAACTCCAACTCTGGCGCAAGAACTCTAAGTCCTTTTTTCAACAAGGCAATGAGAATTTTCCTCAACCTCCTCTGCAATTGTCGCCAAATCACTCTCTTTCCCTTGAGTGGAAAGAGCCATTTTCCTTTCTGATTTTCCTGGTCTTGCAGCCATTTTTCCAGTACCTGTAATTGTGCCTTTATTTCTGCAATCTCTCTTTCTCGAACTCCTGTAGTCATCTCACCTTTGTGGCATTTCTCTGAACCTCTTCTCTCTCCTTTATGACTTTTAGTAGCCTTCTCCATCGCCATAAGTTCTTCAGCTATGCGTTGCATGAAGCCTCTACCACAGCAAGCTCTCTTGCTGCCACTTTACTCACCAATCCTTCCCTCTGGATCAGGTCTTTTGGTAATTATAGTTCCTCTGCTGGAACCTTTTGAGCATCCTCTACTGCTCGTGTAGGATTTTCCCATCTACAACTTTACTCAACCTCTGTTGAATCTTTAGGTTCTGCCACATTCACTTCTCCTTCCTCCCGCTGAGATTTCTTCACTGTTCCTGTAGATCAATATTCATCACTCCAAAAATAATCACATGCAATTAACAAAAAAAAAAAAACACTTGAACCACCAAAAAGAGCTACTCCAGCTCTGATACCACTTGATGCAGACCTCAATCTGCATATACCAGGATATTTTGCATTCATGAACATAAAAGCACGAGCCTCAATCAACTTCAATTACACGGCAATTTCAATACTCCATGCAGAAGCTTCTTTTTCTCATGAATCTTCAATGGCTTAACTGCTCCAATGAGATAGTTCATATTTGCAACTGGTCAATGCTTTTGTGTGATCTTCAAAACCCAAAATATGCAATGATTGGCCAGTCCAACCGCAGTTTTCACTTCAAAAGCTTGCAAAACCCCCCGGACTCGGCAAACCTCTTAATGCGCACAGCACATTACGATTATAAAGGGAGTGGCGCATATAGCTCACAGTATACATAGTTATGAATTAAACCTGTATTCAACAACAATATATAAAAAGACTGTCACGGAAATTTAAACCGGTTTTGAACCTATCTTACCACCATCGCCCATGGTATTCATGCACAGTAAATGCATGTAACCCTTACAACCTTTTCACCGTGATTAACATCTCTTAGTAGCCAGAATCTGTACGGGCTTGGGTTTCAATTGCTTGAAATCTATAATGAATGCACGGTTCATGAATCCACGGTATTATCATAATACACATAAACGAGAGCTATGCCATGCATTGTATAAATTGTTCTACCGGTGCTATCATTCCCTGATGCGCACACACAATTACTAACAGCCAGCACCATAATTTATAAGGAAAATTGCATATTATTCAGGGTATACACCCAATCAGGAATTAAATGATCAATACATTGCCCAGAGTTAACACACAGCCATATATATCCATGGAACTTTCGGAATTGTCAAGCGGCTGGAGCGATTTCACACAATACATAACTAATTGTATTTCCCACACAAGATAATTACGCTATGTTCACATCAGGATTACTAAAACCCATTGCATCGACTTCCATCATGGGACAGTTCGATTTTGACTCCGCTTATGTTTAAATTAACCATGTATTTTGCATATCTACACTAATATATCAATGCTCCAATAAGGAGGCGATACAACTCTTCAGACAGAATTTTGCCCATACATAACTGACCAAAATTAAGTTTTAAACTCAAACCGACACTTTCATAAAAATAAACTTACTTACAGTAGCGTTTTCAGTGGCCTGATTTACAAATTCATTGGCCCTTACAAACTGCCAAAGGCATCCAACCACGAATCCTCTCGCACTCCTTCTCTCTCACTGCTCTGATGTTCTGAGCTTTGCTACTATTTTTTTATAACTAAGGATAGGCCTTCTTGGTCCTTATCTTTTAGAAAAGCAGGCTTTTCTTTTTTTTACATAAGGAATTAAAGCTTGAAGCTTTATTCCGAGCTTTTATCCTAATTTCCTCTTATATCCTTTTATCTAAAAATAATATTTACATTATCTTTATTTTCCTATTAAAAAAAAAATACTAAAATTATCACACCCCCTCTTTATTCCAGATTTACAAATGAATACGGTCTCGATGCTCCTGAATCAGTTTGCATGACCCCATGGGAATCGCGCACAAAAGATGGATTGCGGGCGGTAAAAGTGATCGCTGGTTATGTCAAAAATGGACCCGATATGATTATAAATTATGGTTTACAGGGTGCATCGGGTTCGATGTGTTGGTTAAAATGTGAGCATGATGGCCTCCCAATATGTTTTTCATCCACTAGATCTTTAGCCTAGGATCCAACGGTCAGTTATGGATGGTTGGTTTGTTTTGGTGGGTCGCGTCCCTAGGTTCATTTTGTCGTCTCGCGACTGTGGATTGGGGTGGGCTTGTCCTTTTGGTGAGCCCCACTGCCAAGGTGGCTGATTGTACATTATTTCTCTTTTTAATTAAATAAGAAGGATCTGCTCTTGCCTTAGCAAAAAAGAAAAGAATAGTAAAAATTTTCAAAATATTATAGATTTGTGGTTTCTGTGATCTACATTTTTTATGGTGATATCTTGTAGAGCCATGGCATTCATGTTTTCTTGGAATCGATGTTTCCAACCAACCACTGTGGTTCATCATCATGATCAGATGAGTGAATAAGCCATAACCTGAAGGGATCAATAAATATGAAGGAGTGCTTTGCTGGCTTAGTGAAAGTATGATTATTTCTAGAGTTTTTGAGCTTGTGCTTGATGCAGGAAAATGGAGGAATGACGGAGTTGTGTATGAAACGTTTGAGAAATGTTAGGTTTGACTTCTTCTTCCTAATCTGGGATCTAGATCGTTCTAAGGTACGAACTTCTTGTAATTTCTCCCACTCGTATAGATTGAAAATTATAGATTTGAGGCTTCTGCGATCTACATTTTGTATGGTCGTATCTTCCGGAGCCATCACATTAATGTTTTCTTGGAATGAATGTTTCGAACCAACCACTGTGGTTCATCATCAGGATCAAATGAGTGAATAAGTCAGAACCTTAAGGGATCAATAAATAAAAAGGAGTGTTTTGTTGGCCTTAGTGAAAATGTGATCATTTCAGGAGTTTTTGAGGTTGTGTTTGATGCAAGAAAATGGAGCAATGATGGAGTTGTCTCTACAACATTTGAGAAAGGTGAGGTCTAACTTCTTCTTCCCAATTTCTGATCTAGATTGTTTTAAGGTGCGAACTTCTTGTAATTTCTCCCACCCATATAGGTTGAAAATTATAGATTTGAGGCTTTTGCAATCTACATTTTGTATGGTGATATCTTCTAGAGCCATCGCATTCACTCAACATAGTTTATATTTTTTAATAATCTCAAAAATATGTTAATTGATGTTGATATGAATGATTTATATTTATGGATAATCTAAAATAATTTATTAGATATTCAGAGAGTTAAAAGATATTATATTTTCTTAAATTTTATTTTTATATTTAATATAGGTGTTTAACAAAGACATATTAAATATATAGTTTTGAGACTTGAAAAATGAAGAAATTCTATATAATAACATATATTTAAAATTGCAGATTAATTCAATATGCCTAATATATTGTAAAAGAATATTTTAGTCCATCTTAATTTAATAATTTTTCATCACATTTTAATGTGAAATCATCTGTATATTCATTTTTATTTGAAATTATTGAGTACCATTTTAACTATAAATATAGAATTGATTTAATACTCTAAAACAAAATCAATATAATAAATTATTAATATAAATAAGAAGATAAAGAAAATTAAATTTCTAAAAGTAATCTTTTTCAATGAAATAAATCAATTATTTAATTAATGAAATATATTTAATGTAGTTATGATTTCTAAATTCTTATTTAAGTTAATTAGGATGTGCAATTTTAAATTCTTGTATCTACTTTATTTTTGGAAATTATTCCATATTTACTCATTTTTTTGTAAGCTTGGTGGGACTATATTTTCATTATGTCCAATATATCACCTGGATCTTGGAGGGGCATTGAATCAGCGACTTCACATTAAGGAGTGCCTTAACATAGCACTTGATCACCATCTATCCAAGACCCCGTGGACCAATACCTACCCTACATGACTACATCTACATCATATCCAATATATCACCCTAATCGGCGTGGGAATTGAACCAATAACTTCACATCAAAGAGTGCCTTATCAAAATACACAATCGCTCTCTATAAAAAACCCAATAGACCAATACCTACCCATTTTAATTATATAATAAAAAATATTTTATATCTTAACAAAATCAATTACAAGTAAAATAAGAAAAATAAAACAATTTCAAAAATCTGAAAATATCTCAATATATCTCAATGAGCATAAAAAATTTTATTATTTTATCGAGGATTCTATTCAACTTATTATAAACTTGAATAAAGAATATTTATTCTTTATCGGAGGATTCTTTAAAACTTATTATAAACTAAATGATAAATTCTTTGGTCATACATTATAGTTAATTAATTAATATTTTAAACAAATATTGACAAATAATTTTATATTCTAATACCTATAAATTACAATTTTATTGACAATTTTTATAATAAATTAAATAATTCATAATAATAGATTTATAATGTTATTTAGTTTTTTAAATTTCATAAAATATAATATTTATATATTATAATCGAAATATGCGTATTTAAATATAATTTTTAATATTAAATTTTAATACAGTTGTTTATAAGTGAAATTTTGTTTTGAAATATTTTATGGTTATTTTTTGGATCTATTTGTCTAGAATGGAGCTAGGGTTCATTAAATTAAAAGTTTCGAGTGAAATCTTTACAATCAAGTGCCCGAAGAGTTTTTATGGTGTTGAATCATGTATTGTCAAAAAAACTAATTTAAACAACAGAAATCAAGATTTCACAAAAAAAAATTCACTTGATTTTGACCATAAATTTAGCGGAAACTCCACTCCCACATATAGAAAATTCCAATATAATATATTTTAATAATAAATTAATAACAACTTTATCACATTCAAATAATACAACATTTACAAAGATATCAACTTTGATGGGCGAGCAATATTTACAGTGTTATTAGTTATTTATACACCAATAGAGATCCCAACAATATCTTGACAATACCGAATTTCCACCATACATACATGACCATGATCATGCCTAACAACTCCAGGGTCCATCGATAAACCTTGATTTATCGGGCGCTACACTCTCGATTTATCGGGCGCTACGCTCCATCTTTTCTAGCAGCTTCACTCTCGATTTATCGGCCGCTACACTCCATCTTTTCCAGCATCTTGCTTTACATATCTGAATAAAGCAAGCTCAGACTCCGTCTCTTCGAGTAGATTACTTTACAGCTCTGGCTCCAGCAACACCACACTCGTGAAGGCATCACCAAACTAGTAGGCTTCCCACTAGTTCGTCCATTAGTTGGAACTAGTTTAACTAAGTTTAGATCATTTAAACTGAATTAATTAATTACAACTCAAAATAAACTCAATCGGGGCTCCTATAATGTAGGATATACCCTTAACTCGAATTAACTGAGCCAACTAAATCAAATTAGCTTAGTTAATTATTAAAAGTTGTCATGAGATGTGGAATTACAATTTTATTCCCAATTTAATTCAACGACAAATTAAATTAGAATCTTTTTTATGTTATTTTTAACATTTCTTGTTGCTATTTTCAACACATTTTGTACTATAAATGAACTCCATTAAATTATGTTTATGTCTCAATATTCAATAATCCATTTGTTTTTATTCCTTTTATTCTTGTCTATAAAATAGGTCTACGTCCTCATAGTCAATCGTTGATTTTTCTTTCTTCCTCTAATTATTGGATATGGATTTCTTTTTCTTTTTCTAAATTCTGTGTTGGATAAGGTAACTAAACTCTAGCTATTGGTTGAAGTATAAACTTTTATTACTTTTTGGCTTGTTTATGTGTTTAAAAGGATTAACATTTTGTTTTCATAAAATATATATTATAAATTATTAAAAGGGTGTGGATTTTCGAATCTTAAATGTAAATTAAGTTAAAATGTAATGAATAAAGATGTAATAAAAATTATTAGCACGAATAAGTATTGATAATTGTGGAAATTTTTTCCAAAATAAATATTGAGGGGGAAAATAATTTTAATAGTATTGCGACAATTGTTTTCAAAAGCTTTTACATATTGAGACGTCAACCTTAATGGATTCAAAAATTTTAAATTCGCACAACAATTTCAAGAAAGAATGTGATTTTTTGTTGTTTAAAATGTATTTTTGAATGCATAAATGGATTCATCAACTTGAAAGCCGCTAGGCACTCTAATTCTATAGGTTAAAAAACTCAAACTCTAGTTTTTAAAAATATCTGCTTAATTTTGGTTAAAATTAACCAAAAGAAAAAAATCATAAAAAATACCATTTCGTCCATAAGTTAGATAACAACCACTTTTAAAAAGTAGTTGTTTGTGTTTTCAAGATTCATTCCTTTTTAAAAATTAGTTGTTTGTGTTTTCAAGATTCATTATAATTGTTGAAATGAGAGGGGTGAGGAGTTTATTTTAATGATAAAGGGGATATTGATTTTTTTATAATTCCTATTAATTAAAAATTATATCCTAGTTTTATAGAAAGATTTCAAATTATATTTAAGTAATATTTGAAGTAAATTATTAATAAATTATTTTAATTGATGGTGGTTTCTTGATTAATAGTGATGAGTTAGTTTGATTATAATAAATAATAACTTTAATAAAATAGTTATTTATATTTTATTAATTAAAAAATAATATTTATCAACATAGACTCATCTTAACTCTCGATCTACCAAGCCCTAAGAGGGATCAAATCTCTTGAGGTGCAAATTTCTTTTAGAGTGAAAAGAGGTTTTATCCATCTGCTCGCTTAGTAGAACCATATTTAAAATGAATCAAGACTAATTATAATATTGTTCATACATAGTTTACAATTAATAACTATTTAGATCAACTTGTTTTTCACAACACTGAAATTTCTTTTTATTTCAATTATGAATAAATGAAAAGTATATTTTCTCATATTAAATTTGACTATTCATTATAATTTTTCTCAAACTTCTATATAGAGACTAAACCACCATACAACACTTAATATTATTGCCCATATATACCCCCTCTCTATATATAGATATATATATATATATATATTATATATTATATATTATAATATTAAATTTATAATTTTAATGCTATATTTATAAAAGATTTTTATTTATAAAAATTTGGTTTTGTAATATGTAACAATCTAAAAAAAGCCATATATATTTAATTTAATATTTAATATATGGATTTACTTGATAAAATCCATTTGTAATATGTAACACCTAAAAATAAAAAAATAAAAATTTATAATTCATTTATTATTAATTTTATTAATTCTTACATTAATAAATAATTATTACATTCCTCAGGTAAAGCATACCATTATGGAAGTTGTATAAAAAAATTTCCAAATTTTAAATATTATCAATTTCTTATAAATATTATTATTATCATTATCATTTTCTTGGTTGCATAAAAAATTTCGAAGAATATGATATCAAAATTCATTCATCATGGTTAATCATTGGGATAAGATGGAGAATCATATCATGACATCAAGATTAAATATGAACAACGATGCAAAGAAATAATTTCTGAACATTAGAATCTAACAGTTAGTTTGACTAAAAATTATTATTTCTTAATTACAAAAAACTTAATATAATGAAAGTAAACATTTAAAAAATTTATGTTTTTAATAATTATAATTCTATATATATATATATATATATATATATTAAAATATGAAAGTAAACATAAGAATTTATTGCATTTTTAAATAAATTATAATAAAAAAATCTAAAATAATAGAACAATATTTTTGGTCATATTTAAATAATACATTGAAGTCAAAATTGGATAAACTAAGGTCAAATAAATAGGTAAGTATTTAATTTTGAATAAATAGATAAATCTTTTATTTATTTATTTAAGTATCGACTAAATAAATAGATATTTTGAACTAAATATATAAATATTGAGTTTTGGATAAATAGATTTATGAGTAAATACATATTTTGTTTATTTATTAAAGATTTCTTTTTTTTGTCAAGTTATCTGTGATTCTCTAGACTTGACCCGTGACTTGAGAAACCGCAACCCAAGGACATCTAAGACATCAAAGTCATCCAGGATTGCACCTGGCCTAGGCCACACCTGTAAGGCCCCCAAGTCATTGTGCGATGTGGAGGGTCGGCGAGAACGCACGACAAGCGAGCGACGGGTCAACGCGTGCACACATGGTGCGACGAGCTGGCTGAATGAAGGAAATGAGCCGGCGCAACCGCACGAAAATTCATCGAAAAATGGCTAAGTGTTGGGAGTTTGGCGAGTTTATATGGAGGGCAGTCCTATGTATGGGCGCCCACGCCATGGGCCGACATGACGGAGGGGCTAATTGGATGAAATGGTGGGTTGGCTTGGTGGGCCGACGCCCCAACTAAAAGGCCAAATGCCATATAAGTGAGCGGAGGAATGGTGGAGAAAATCATCAAGCAATTCTTCCAAGTGTTCATGCGAGCTAGGAGGGGGAGCTATCTTGGGAGGTTTGAAACTTGGCGAAGTGTAGAAAAACTCTTGGGCCGAAGCACGGAATCACATATTGTTGAAGTTTCAAGTCGTGTGGGTGGTAGACGAGACGACGGGCCGAGGCGCAAGTCGTGCGGTGGGTCAAATCGCAAGTCGGGTGATGGAGGCATCGTAGGTTAAGCATGAGCTGAAAAACGAGCACACACGAGGTGTGACGAGCTACCGCAAGGGGCGAATAGCCAGATAGACCATGGGTGCGCACACACTTTGTGACTTGGTCAAGTGAGGTGAGTCAGGTGGAAGGCGCTCGGGCGGGTCAAACGGTTTGAACTGGTGTTTGGTGACTTGGCCAAGTGAGGTGCTCGGGTGAGGTGAAATGGAGTGCAATGAGTCAAAGCCATCGTGGTTTGGGTGGGTTGGTATGATGAGTCAAGGCGCTTGTGGAATGAAGATTGGTACGATGGTGACTCGAGCGACCGCACGGTGAGGAGTTGTGTGGTGTGAACGAAGAATGGGTGGGCACGCCCAAGGGTGAGCTGGGTGACCAAAGAGTCATTCAACACGGCACGATGAGCTGATGAACGATGTAACGAACCGGTGCAACAGTGAACGATGCAATGGGTTGGTGGTGTGGTGTGGATGAGTTGCGGGTGTGCGCTGGGTGGGCGACACGACTGGGCAGAGCTGCACGAAGGCATCCGAATGACAGGCACAGACCGAACGATGAAGTTGCATGGTTGTGGCAAAAATTGTGAGGAAACTTGGGGTTTCCCGGTAAAGACTGTAACTTATATATTTTGTAAAAGATTGTTATTATCATCGGGCAGACTCATATTTCAGGGAGTTTCCCCTCCCGTTAAATATTCGTTGTGCATACGTGTAAATGGTAATAATGATGAATATGAATAATTGAAAGTTTCCGTTATGTATGTGAATGTTATACTTAGAAAAGTTAAAAAGAAAATAAGTATATAAAGTAGGCATAGTCCACACTTGTGAGTATTGTTAAAAAGAAAGTGGGCGGTGGCGCTACACCCCTCTTCGTACGGTTGGAAGAGTACCGTTAGGGTAGGGTAATGACACATGGTATCAGAGCTTGATTCAGTTGAACCATACTTATTGAAGGAAGCTTTACACTTCATGATAGGATTAGCAGGGATGAGGAATTGTGATTGGGCCAAGCTGAATGACAAGACATGGCAGGTTTGGAAGAATGCCAAGGGAGGCTCTTGCTGACCTTATCCACGTTGAAGCGGATGAAAGATGAGAACCCATGGATTCGAGGTGGACGTGAAGTTTGGGAAAGGAATGTTGAAGACAAACTTCTTCAACTTGGTTGGGCTATAGAGTAGGATGTAGCTTCAGATTACGATGATGAAGAAGAGGAAGTCGTGATGTTTGATGATGTTGCAGATATGACAACGATGGAGAATGAACTTGAATTTTTTCAAGTTGGACCACAATCGTGTAGTTTGCATACATTGGTGGATGAGGAAACTCACATGGAAGAGCCTCATGATGAAGTAAGAACTATTTTTACTTGCATTTCATTGGAACTTTTGGTAGATGGGCCATGTGCAGGGAAGGGAAAAATTAGTTTGCCAATGCAGCGGAAGATCTTACCATGGATGTCTACAATGAGACCTTGTATGGAGAAGCAAGGACCATTGACCATTCCAGAGCTTGTTGGGGTTGTTCGTGACCTTATGCTAGAAGGTGCAAATGCCCGTGACAAGGGAGGAACGTGATGATCATTGCGGAAGAATGGGTCATGCTTTAGCCATATGGAGAATTGGCTAAGTGCTCGACACGACCCATGGACAAATTGGAGATGGCACACACATGAGTTTGATGATACTTGGGTGGGCTTCTCATGTTTGAGACCAAGAGGAAGTCCTGGTGGAACCTCTAGTGGGGGAGCTATGGTGGAAGAGACCTATATGACTTGATGATGATATGGTTTGGGTGACTATGGGCACTAGATAAGTTTGGAGACTTTGATGAGGATGACGGATTTTATGATGGGTTTACTTAGTTGGAAAACATGGGCAACTTGAGTCATGGACATCAAGTTGGAGAGATGGAGCATGGCAGTCTTATGCAGGGACATTATGCGGGTGCACTTGTGGAGGTGTCACTTATGGGAATCCAATGAGGAGTGTCAAGGCAGGGATGTTGTGCAGCTGGATTTGCTTATGTGACATGGAGATATTTTACTTATGAGCTGATGGGGATGTTGTGCACCCTTGTACAACAAGGCCATGGACCAATTTGACCAATTTGACCATGGTTGAACAACGTTTTCTATGATAGATGATGGTTTTCCTTGTCGGTAAGGATGGCCATGGTTGACCATGTTCCACCATGGTGACCTTGGTTGACCATATTCAACCATTCTAAACATGTTTCTTGGACATTTTTGTGGTTAGAGTTTGAAGAGCGTTGATTCAAAAAATCCACATGTGCCAGTTTTAGTTGACGTTTCGAGTCTCAAACGATAATCATCATCAGGACATCATACTCAAGGTAAGAAACTAAACATTGAAACATCATGTTTGAGACTCGAAACATCAACTAAAAATGGCACTTGTAGATTTCCCGAATTAACACTCTTCATTCTAAACACGGTTGACCACGTTGAGAACTGTTGACCATGGTTTCACCATGAATTTCTAAGGATGACTTTGATGACTATGCTTAACTAGATATGAACAACATTAATCAGAGTTGATAAATGATGACCATTGTTAACTATGGTTGACCATAGTCGACTATCGCTAACTAAGATTGACTATGGTTAACCATTTTTACCATGGTTGACTATAGTCAACTATAGAAAACAAAGTAAACTATGGTTGATGATGGTTGACTATGGTGATTGTTAGCTATATTCAACTATAAATGAGTATGGTCAAACATAACCATGGTATGTGTTGAGTCTTGAAAATGTCATTCATTTCCATTACACTTTCACTATTATGTCCATTATATCACCTCCATTTCACTACTATGTCACCACATTCATCCCACTTTCATTATCATTGGGCCACATTTATGTTTTTCCAATCTTAATTAATTCTAAGCCTTTTAAATGAATTTGTGGTTAAAATTAGAAAATAATGTGCATACTTATACCTAACAAATGGGT
The DNA here is from genome assembly GCA_000404065.3 of Pinus taeda. Taxonomy (NCBI): domain Eukaryota; kingdom Viridiplantae; phylum Streptophyta; class Pinopsida; order Pinales; family Pinaceae; genus Pinus; species Pinus taeda. The sequence goes on along the minus strand of APFE030042799.1, from coordinate 3,677 downwards.
TGAGATTGTTGACATGTGTAGGTTGAAAGGAGGCTTATAGAAGACCCTTATGTGGCACTCTAAGGCCAAATTCGAATTTGAGTGGAAAGAATCATGGGATCATGAGGATATGTGTCACATCTCCTAATTGTATTGTAACTCTAAAAAGACATGTGTCTTATGAGTTCCTATTTTGATTAGGACTCTAGAGGTAGAGGGAGAGATTCATGGATTATCATTAATGAGGTGGCTCTCATCTTTTTGTATAAATAGGAGATCTCTCTCCTTCATTTCTTAGTCTTTTTAGTCCCTAGTTCTTAAGATTATAGTTCTTCCTTGATGGCTTTTGAAAGCTTTGGAAAACTTTGTTGTACTTTGTACTTTTGAAGAATTTGAATAAAGCTTTGATGTTCTCAACATGGAAGGAGATGTGAAGTAGATGTCATGGAGCACATTAGAATGTAAGGTAGAGTAGATTTCATTTTGTAATTTTGCTTTGATTTTATTATGTCATTTGATTGCTTTCAGGTTTGATAGATTAGATTTTCCATTCATGCAATTTTAATTCATGTAAGTGTGTTCAACCGGTTGATTGTAGATTAGTTTTTCTTTACAAGTTTTTGCCTCAAATAGTGACATGATATTTGCCTCTCTGCTGACCTTGTTTTTTAGCTTTTCAATTTCAGTTATGCTTTGATTTCAGTCTTGTTCATTTTCTTTGTTAAGTTAGTTTAGAAATCAACTCACTCATGTCATTGACGGTTACCTCCGAAAGCCATAGCGAGACTAAC
>APFE030042798.1:117315-144191 GCA_000404065.3 Pinus taeda | reverse complement strand
AAGGACTGCACCAGTACATTGTAAACAGAAGTTTCTAATTAAAGAAAGATAGAGACGAATTGCAGCAGGTGGTTTTCACCCACATTGGGTTTCCACCTTATATCTTGTGCTCTTGTGTGTGATTGTGGTTCTACTCTGTTTTACTGTCTCTGGTTACTGGTTATTTGATTTTGCATCTCAGATTAAAAATCACCATCAGAAAGTTAAAGTAAATTATAAGATTGCTTTCTATACGCGGTTTTACTTTTGAATAGTTGCGTATATACGCGGGTTTTATTAACTGAAGTAGCGTATACAATTTGGTTTTAGGAAAAGAATATTTGACCTGATAATACTGATTCCCCCCCCCCCCCTCTCAGTATTATTTCCAACATTTACGAGTATATTAAAGTCGTGTGACTTTTCATTGGTTACTTTATGAGATTATGAAAATAAATTGTACTTTTTATTATTCAAGTGATTTCAAGTTAAAAGTCACTTTGTGTGTCATAAAGTACATGGTACACTTTCATGTTATTAAAGTGACTAGGATGGCCAATTAATAAAAAGGGGGACTTGGGAGGGGATCAATGTGAGATTATATCTCCACGGTTGATCAAAAGAGGCTAAGGTCTAACCTCAACTCTTGATCTTAGGGATAGGTCTTGTTATTGAGCAGATTGCAAGATTGGTTGTCATTGATGCCAAACTTGGTCATTGATCTCAAGGGCCTACAAGCTCAAGGGGAGTTTGATGATGTTGCTACTGAAGTGTTCCTGTGTGTTTTTGGATGTACGACCTAAATGGCATATCATTGAAGGAAATTTGTTTGTAGCTCACTTGCTCCAATGCGTGTGCAAAGGATGTAGTTGGATAGTCCTCTCAAAGACCTTTCCAATGGTATATGGCGCTAGGTATAACTACTAAGAGATCAAGAAATATCCTTGTTTGAAGTTTTGACAGGATTCTGAGGTGCATGGCTCCACTTGGACATGATAGCAGAAACTTCAACCCTTCTAGCAGTAAAACTTTGATCTAAATTTTGGCCCAGTAACTTCGCATAAGAGAGAGAAAGAGACAACCGAAATCTTCCACCTAGATCTTTCGAGCACTTCTTCTTCTCTTCTTGGAAATTTTGCACTTTTTCTGCGTTCTTGTTCTTGGATATCGAACATGTGAGTGAGATGCTCCGGATGAATTCGAATGGCTTGTGTATATAGGCTTTAGGTGACATCAAATTGCCCAGTATGAGGCTGACTTGGTGTGGAGGTGTCAAATACCTAATTTGTCTCAATAATTAACCTTTTTGTTGATTTGGGTTAGCATCGAATGTGCTCTAGCCATGAAATTTGGTGGAGTGGCTAATGCACATGAGATCTCCAAGACCCAGAAATGGTTTGGGCAGATTTTAACCAATTTGGGAGATATTATAATAATTAATATTTTTAATGGATTTCCCAAGTCCAAACTTAGGAAAAGTAAGATATTAATGGGTATTAATATAAAACTCCGTTAGAAGGTTCCAAAATTCATGGATCAAGCCAAATCTAATCTTAGCTGTTGATTAGAAATTTAATCTCAGTCGTTGAAGGACCAACGAGAAAAGTATAAGAAGAGGCTTGAGGGTCAGTTGGGGAATACACTGATGGAGACCAGTCAGTTTGATTTTTGGAGCAGGGTTAGCTGAGAAATTTGAACTAGTGGTCTGGAGAGTAGCAAGAGGCAGTGAGTACGGAACAAAGAGTCAGGAACAGCACCAGAAGACCAGCGCAGAGGTTGGAGAGGCAGACGCAAAGGCAACAGACTGCGCAGCCACTGGAGGGCCTGCGTGGGTAATGCAAAGAGGCTAAATGCTAACGCAAAGGGTTTGGGAGTTGCGCAGAGGCCAGCAAGCATAACGCTGAGACTGGGAGAAGTGCTGGAGAATTTTTCTTTGTTGGGTTAGCCAGTTTGGCACCCAGTTGTACTGAAGAATTGCTAAATAATAAAATCCTCCTCTGCTGCACCAGTTTTCCAACATTGGGTTTTTCCGGGGACAATTGTCCAAAATATCTTTGTTGATGTGTTGATCTATTGATTATTGTGCATGTGTTTGTTTTTGTATTAGGGTGTCATATCTGCAGCAAAAATTATTTTAATGTTTACTGAAGGGTTTTCATAAATAAGTTAATAACTTATTGAGAAATAAGTAGGTAAAATAAATCAGTTGTTGCAGTGATAGAATTTTCACATGGTATCAGAGGAAATAATTAGAGACAGGAAGGGAAAGTCAATTATGGGCCGAGACCATGATGCAGAGGCATCTACGTCAGGAGACTCGCACAGATTTTCAAAAAATTGCACAAGTGACAGTAATTTCGATTTCTCTATGTTAGCTCCCAGGTTGGAAGAAGAAGTGGCTTGTGTGACTATCTCTGCATCATCAAAGGTATGGTATATAGACAGTGGAGCCCCTTGGCATATGACGAGAATCTGGGAATGTCTCTCAAATTATCGGGAGGAGAGGATGAACTTTCAGATCACCATTGGGAACAAGGCAAAGTGTACTCCAGTAGGGAGGGTTACCATAGTTTTTCAAACAAAAACGGGAGAGCGGTTCCAGGCTACCAATGCGCTGCATGTACCAAGATTGGGGATGAACTTACTTTCTATGTCGCAACTTCAAGGCAAGGGCTATGACGTTTTCTTCATCACGAAGAAAGTATACGTCAAACACCCGAGCTAGAAAAAGAACAGGAACAAAAGTAACAAGTTGTACAAACTACAACTAGAATCACCAATGGCACTAAGAGGCAATCATGGAGACAAGGATCTGAACGAACTATGGCACAGAAGAATGGAACATTTGCACCATGGGGCTCTGAGAATTCTCAGGAACACTGTAATAGGAGTTTCGGATCTTACTACGGAATGAGATGATATATGCAGAGGATGTGTTCTAGGAAAGTCTGCTAAAGCAACATTTCCTAGAAGTAAAAACAAGGCCAAGAGTGTCCTAGGATTGATACACTTAGATATTGGCGGACCTATGTCCACTAAAGCTCTTAGTGGTGCCGAGTACTTCCTTACCTTCATTCATGACCACCCAAGGAAAACTTGGATTTATTTTCTGAAAACCAAGGACGACATTTTCTGTCGATTCAAAGAGTTCAAGGCTCTGGTGGAGAATCTGACTGGGAAGAAAATAAAAGTTTTGAGCTCAAATAATGGTGGAGAGTATGTCAATAAGGACTTCACTGATTTTTGAGCTAAGGAGGGCATCAGAAGAGAGTGGACATCTCCTTACAATCTAAAGCAGAATGGAGTAGCAAAAAGGAAGAACAGGACTATCGTAGAAGCGGCTAGGGCCATGATGTATGATCAGGATATGCCAAAATTCCTGTGGACTGAAGCAATGTTGCGAACATCGGCATCAGGATAAAATCGGCAAGGGTTCGAAAAATCAAAAATCCTGAAAATCAAGAAAATATCGATAAAAATCGGCGAACATCGGCTAGGTCAAAAAATTGTGATTTGGGGATAAAATCGGGATTTTATCGAGATTTTCGCAACACTGGGCAAAAGCATGCAAGACAGCAGTCTATGTTCAGAATAGAACTATTCATCGAGCATTGGCAAGATTACTCCAGAGGATGTCTTCACAAGGAAGATGCCTGAAGTCAGTCATTTCAGGATATTTGGGAGCTTAGCATATTGCCGCATACCCGAGAAAAAGAGGAAGAAGTTAGATCAAACTGCAGAGAGGATATCTATTGGGATATAGCGAGAACGCTAACGCATACAAAATCTATCTTCCAGGGAGCAGGAAGGTAGTAGTTCAACGAGATGTGAAGTTCATCAGAAAATCTTGAGAAATGCCTTTCGAGGAGTAGTCAAAAGAGGAGTCGTTTGTCAAACCTCTTCAACCAACCGAAGCACTTGCTGGTAGAGGAAGAAAAAACAAGGAACTTCGTCAGATTCTACGAGATGCAGAGGATTTCATCAGTGCACCAAGGAACAATTAGAGGGAGCAAAAATAGTCAGATAGATATCAGGCATTAGTAGCACAGGAGGGGGAGCCTGCCAGTTTTCAGCAGGCTGCTCAACATCAGGTTTGGTTGAATGCGATGGTAAAGGAGTACAAATCCATAACTGTGAATGATGTCTGGGAGGTAGTGCCAAGGCCTCAAGACAGAGCAGTGGTAGGTTCGAGATGGATCTACAAGATTAAATACACTGCAAACGACAGTGTGGAAAAATACAAATCCAGGTTTGTGGCTAAGGGGTATGCTCAGAAGGAAGGAATTGACTACGAAGAGATCTTCGCCCCAGTAGCTAGGTATACATCTATTAGAACCGTGATATCTCTTGCGACACATATGGGATGGGAGATTCATCAAATGAATGTCAAAACAACATTTTTGAATGAAGTGACAGAGGAAGAGGTATACATTAAACAGCTAGAAGGCTTTGAGACACATGAGAAGAAGTCTCATGTATGTAGATTGAAGAAAGCCTTGTATGGGCTGAAACAGGCACCGAGAGCATGGTATGGTCGAATTGATGGCTACTTGCAGAAGATGGGATTTGTTAATAGTGACGCAGATCCAAATCTCCACTATCTGGTTGTAGAGAATGAGCCTTTAATCCTAGTATTATATGTGGATGATCTCTTCCTGACAGGATCATCCAGGCTCATCGTGGACTGCAAGAAGAATCTAGCCACAGAATTTGACATGAAGGATTTGGGACAGATGCATTATTTCCTGGGGTTGAAAGTTTGGCAGCAAAAGGGGGAGATCTTCCTCGGACAAGGGAGATATGCTACAAAAATTCTGAAGAGATTCAGGATGGAGGATTGTAGACCCATGGCTACTCCAATGATCACCAACTGGAAGAAAATTGATGCATCAGAAGACAAGGATGTTGATCTCACTTTCTACAGACGGCTCATAGGGTCCCTGATGTTTCTGGTCAATACCAAGCCAGACATTTGTTACGTTGTCAACACCCTCAGTCAGTTCATGGTGGAGCCGAAGAGGGCGCACTGGGTAGCAGCCAAACATGTTCTCAAATATATAGGGAACAGTCGATTATGGACTCTTGTACACCAGGAGTAAGGATATCAAATTGAGTGGATTCACTGATGTAGATTGGGCTAGAAGTTCAATAGATCGTAAAAGTACATTGGATCAGGAATGACCTCCTGGTGCAGTAGGAAACAGATGTCCGTAGCTCTAAGCTCAGCTGAGGCTGAATACATCGCTGCAAGCACAGCTTCGTCCAAGGCCATCTGGTTTAGAAAGCTACTTGTGAACCTATTCAGAAGAAAGATGGAGGCGACCAAGATCATGTGTGATAATCAAATTTGCATCAAGCTCTCTGAGAATCCAGTGTTTCATGATCGGTCAAAGCATATTGATATTCGGTGTCACTTTGTCAGAGACTATGTCCAACGAGGAGTTGTACAATTGAGCTACACTCCTACAGGAGAACAAGTGGCAGACATCCTCACCAAGGCCTTTGGAAGAACAAAGTTTGATTATTTCAAGGAAAAGATGGGGATGATAAAGAATCCATTTTAGTAGCAGAAATGGGGGTGATGTTGCAGTGCAGTAGCAGTCAGCAGTAGCACGATGCAGCATGATGAGAAGAGGTTGCAATGCAAATGTAGTGTTGGGAAGTAGGACCAACAGCAGCACAGATGCAGAGGGAGTTGCAATGCAGATGCAGTGTTGGGAGAAAGGACCAGTAGCAACAATGGCAGAGGCAGTGAGAGTTGTTGTACAGATGCAACAATGGCAAAGGCAAAGCCATGGGCAGCAGTACAAGATGTAGCAGTGCAGAGGATGTTGTGCGGGGAGACCTAGCATCAACACATGTATCGGTGTCGTATAGTCAGATTGATGCTCAATATGGAGTATTACTAGAGCACACTCCTTGCTAAGAGGAAGTGTTGATTTGGGGTAGCATCGGATGTGCTCTAGCCATGAAAATTGGTGGAGAGGCTAAAGCACATGAGATCTCCAAGCCCTAGAAAATGGTTTGGGCAGATTCTAACCAGTTTGGGAGATATTAAAATAATTAATATTTTTAATGGAGTTCCTAAGTCTAAACTTCGGAAAAATAAGATATTAATGGGTATTAATATAAAACTGGGTTAGAAGGTTCCAAAAGTCATGGATCAAGCCAAATCTAATCTTCGTCGTTGATTAGAGATTTAATCTCAGCCGTTGAATGACCAACAAGAAAAGTATAAGAAGAGGCTTGAGGGTCAGTTGGAGAATACACTGAGGGAGACCAATCAGTTCAATTTCTGGAGCGGGGTAGCTGAAAAATTCGAACTAGTGCTCTGGAGAGCAAAAACAGGCAGCGGGTATGGAACAGAGAGTCGGGAACATCACCAGAAGACCAGCGCAGAGGTTGGAGAAGCAGACGCAGAGGAAGCAAACTGCGCAGTCCCTGGAGGGCCTGCGTGGGTGACGCAGAGAGGCCCAATGTTGAAGCAAAGAGGCAAGAGCTAATGCATAGAATTTGGGAGCTGCGCAGAGGCCAGCAAGCCTAACACTGAGACTGGGATAAGCGCTGGAGAATTTTTTTCTGTTGGGTAAGCTAGTTTGGCACCCAGTTGTACTGAAGAATTGTCGAATAATAAAATCCTCCTCTGGTGCATCGGTTTTCCCACATTGGGTTTTTCCAGGGACAATTGTCCAAAATATCTGTGTTGATTTGTTGATCCTTGTGCATGTGTTTGTTTCTATATCAGGGTGTGATATCTGCAACAGAATTTATTTTAATGTTTACAGACGGGTTTTCATAAAAAACTTATTGAGAAATTAGTAGGTAAAATAAATCAGTTGTTGCAGTGATAGAATTTTCACACTTTTAACATGATTCAAAAGCCTAGAAGGGTCTCATAAAATATACAATGACTCTAATGACTCAATATAAATCCTAAGAGTCCATAATGGGGACTTTTTGACTAATAAAAAATGATCCAAGCATGAAACCCATGCTTTAATAAGTCATTGTCATAATAATAAAAAAATTCTTCTTCATTCTTTTGATAAGTACTTTACATAATGACTCAAATACATTTATGAAGACCGAACCTAGTTACATTCTACAACACTCCCTCTTAACTAGAGAGGTGTTGTACCTCTGAGATGATAATGGTCAATTTATCATGCCAGAGCATCTAAGATATTTGTTTTGGGGTCTTGGTTTTTATGGAGGACCAATACATAAAACAAATTATAAGGATGATGTATTTAACCCTTTTAGATGGTACTAATAGATAACCAAAGGGTTGCTATTTAACTTCACACAATGATTTAAGTTGATAAGATGTGCAGAAGGAATAGTAAGGAGATATGATAACTTTAAATTTCAAATGGAAAGATAAATCATCATAAGTAGGAAAACCTTTGACCAATGTTCAGAAGTTAAACAAAATATGCTTAAAATTACATAAGATAATGACAATTTTATGATTTAGAGGGGGCCTTTTAGACAAACAGTCCAATATCTCAATCTCTTTATAATAATAACTTTAGAAGGAATTTTAGGAATAACTGTAACACATTTATTCTCACCTAATATCTCTGTAAAACTTAAACATATGCAGAATTAACAGAAAGATGGGAACACATGAAAGACTTACAGAAGAAAACGAGATTGTATGATATCAAATTCATAATCCTTTGCTTTATTATCAGTGATCTAGAAAGAGCTTGTACATCAATGCTTTACAAAATTGCTTATGGAAAGGTACCACCTTTAATAACTCATAGAACAGAGTTATTTATACTAGTTTGGATAGTTAACAAAATATCCTAAACTGATTACAAAAATAGCTTGAAAGAAAATAGGAAAAGAAAACTATTGAATGATGTGTCCCTATTAGGTAGGAAGTTGTTGATGTCTGTTCCTTCTAAAATTGTTGTGTTGTGTTCTTGTTGGGATAGAAAGTTAATCAATTGTTTCACACAATTGATCACACCTCTGCTCACTGTATCTCCAGATTTACCTTTCTTCTAAATATCTCATCAACTTCGGTATATCTTTCAAAATTGGGTTTAGTGAGAAAAAGATGTCCAAATTCATATTTGATTGTGAGGTCGGGGCTCAAAGCTTCCAAAAACTCTTTGCCAACAATCTGTCTTTTTATCCCTGCAAATTGATTGTTATCTGCTGCAATAGTATATAATCTTTCACAGTAATCATCCAATTTTACTAGCTGATCATTTGATGTAACTAACTCTGGTAAACCTTTCTTTTTCAAAATATTGAATTTAGAATGAAACCTTTTGACTGCAATTTTCAAAGCTTCACACTTTGTTTTCAGCTGAGTCAGTAGATTCTTCTTCATTGGGACTTTCTTAATCTCCAAAATAGCAGTTGTCCTATCTGGAATATTTATCTCTTGTAAATGTTGCCTAGTCTTAGAGTTTAGTACTTTGATCATCCCAGTTTCTTCTTTAGGTTTTGTGCCAATGTTGCCCTCTAACTATCTATCTATCTTTGTCCTGCATCTAGCAATCAATTCTTGCTGCTCAAAAATAATTTGTATGGATGGCCATACTTCTGTTATGGAGTGGCTGATATCTAACCAGATGTCCTCTTTGGCTTGGGCCAAAGTGTCTGCCATTAGAGTCTTACTCTCTAATTGTTTGACCTTGATTTCTAGCCTGTGTGATTTTTGCATTTCCTCTACATACAAGATATCATTCTTTACCTTTTGTGACTCCAGGGCTTGGAACTTCTAGAGTAACTTTTCATTATGTTGTTTTTGTGCCTGTAACTCTGTGATATCCTTGTTGTTTCAACTATTGCTGAAGATGAAGCAATGTCAGTACGAGATGAGCTTGGCTTTGTACTTGCTATGGGAATTGATGTCATTGAGGTCACAGCAAGTTGTGCTGCCTCTTTTTCCTTGAGCAGTTGTTCTATTTTCTCTTCCATTTTCTTGATCTGTATGTTTTTCTCAATAATGAGCTTCAACATCTCCTCCCTGTGCTATACATTTTTTGCCATCTCTTTGGTTTGTAGATCCTCTATTGAAGAAAGTTTCAACTATTTCTTCAGAGTTGTTATCTCTATATTCTTCTTTTGGAGTATTTCTTCAATTGCTTTACAGTCTTGGGGATCATATCCAATTTTGACAATAATATCTTCTAAAGACTTTAATTTGTTATGTTTAGCTAAAGATGACAATTTTTCAATCTTAAGTTGTGATTGCACATTTGACAAGGCAATTCTAAGCTTGGAAAGAGACATGGCAGTTGTAGTCATTGTTGAAAATAACATTTCACCTGATTGCCTATGCAAATCCATTTGATCAATGGGATGTATCTGGTTTACATCAAATGAAAATATGGTCTTCTTGTAATCTGCTGTGGATTTGGGAAATGGAATTTCAGCTTGCAAAAATGCCATTTGCATCCTTCCTCTTTCACTGTCAAAGGTAGAGAGAAGTCTATGCTGAGAAGTGGATGTGTGTTTCCAAAACTGATTGTATAGTTGTGATTTAAGCCTTTCATTTTTTTTGTTTGATTTCCAAAAATGTTGAGAAGATATTAGTATCTTCTACTGAGCTGGTCTCAGTTGACTGAATAATCTCCATAGGTTCAGTTGGAGAAGGAGTTGAAGAAGTAGGAGTTTTGGGATCACTGGTCCCTGCTGATGAAACATCTTCTATATCTCCAAGATCAATCATTTGTGGTGGCTTGCTCCCTGATGACATTGACAATCCAGTGTTCAATTTCTTTTGTAGTATATAGTACTCTTTCACTGATTCTATAGCTGGCTAAGTTTCCTCTCTAGCTCTTTTGCATTGAGTACTCTGAGTGACTAGAGTACTTACCTGTGGAGTGGTTATAACCTGTTCATCTACTTCTAAGAGAGTCCCTTCAAACCACTGCTCCTACTTCATAAACTTCTCCAATTCTGGCCTGGGAGTATGGTTGTAAGGTGTTGCCTTCAACTAAACTCTAAGGGCTAAAATGATCCCAAAATGATCATAAAACCAGGTGAAGCTTGGTTGGAGATCCATGCTCTTTAATAATCTGAATGCCTCTATACTTGCAAACCTAGTATTACAGATGAATGTTCCTACCTTGGCCTTGAGTTTGAACTGTGACTTTTTCTTATCTGAGACAAAATGGACTTCACCCATATTTATCATCTGCTTGATGTATTCCAGTGAGAATATCCTCATTGGCGGATACTTAGGCAGTTTGTATGGAGCTAACTCGCTACCATATATTCTAATTTCAGTGTAGTTCTGGTACAGATACCAGTCACCAATCTTGGTCTGTTCTGATAAGTGCAATGTCTTCTTAACCTCTTCTCCAATTCTGGGCTCCGCCTAGCTATTGAGTAATTGAAGAACTAGATGTACAAAAGAATATATGAACTGAGAGAATGTAAACTTTGATGATGCTTCTTTCACTAACTCTGTTTAGTGAATCACTGATTGATTCACTCCCTGCTCATCTTGCCTGTTAAGCTGAATGTGCAATGAATTTCCCTGTTGAAACAAAATCAAATGTATTATGACTGAGCTATATCTGAACACTCCTTGTGTGGTGAAATTCATAAATTGTTCATGTATATTATCAGCAAAATATTGGCTATAATTATACATGAAAGCAGGTTGATATTCTTTACTGAAAATGGAAAATAATCCAAGCATTTTCATAGCCGAGGAGATATGATAGCAGGGAGATGATATGTCTAGTGGCTTCAGGGAAAATAGAAGATGAATAAGGTAGGTTTTTCTTGGGTAATTCAGCATCTTCTCGTAGAAAAAATTCAAAAATAAAGGTCCATGAAAGTTGTTGGTGGGAAATGGCTAAGGCAGTTGGATAAAGGTATCATTAGCATTTGGTTTATACTCTAAGCAGTGATGGTGATCAAGGTTTTTCCATCCTGAGTCATCATTATTCTTTGCACAGGATCATACCTGGCTTGACACCAACTGATCAAATCAGGGAAGTGATGAGACTCAAGAAAAGAGTAGAAGGGCAAAAGTGTTCCCTAGAAATGTATGGGATCTTCTTTATCTTCATATTTTTGTTTTAACCATAAACGCAATTCGTGGAAATCGAATTCGCATTCACAGTGAGTGACTTTGAACAGGGAGTCCACAAGGGGGAGGTGATCCAAGTCAAGCAAGGTTGTAGATGGATTCCCTTCTTCGACAGTTTTCTGTATTTAACTTTGAGAGCCATCTTGCTGCAAGAGGGGAATTCATAAACTGTTTTAGCTGAAAGACGGATGACAGGGAAAGATATACATATAGCAAATAAAACTTTTGGTGATTGGATGGAAGCAAAAAGGTGGTAAAGAGTATAGCCATGGGATATTCATAAGCGAAATTGGGCTTAATTTTATCGTTTAAATCTAACTGTAGGCAATTTATTGTAGAGGAGCGGGATTAATGTCTAACAGGAGGGTGAATGGTTAATTAAGTCTGGCAACGTTATATGAGCGTATGGCGCAATGGCTTTTTGACGTGGCGATTTGTGAATGGGTGAGAGATAACAGATTAATGACGTGGCGAGTTGTGAATGGGTGAGAGATAACGGGTGGATGATATAGAGTGGGAACGAGGTCAACGGTTGGAAAAAACCGCTAGCGAGATTTCGAGGGGGGGGTGAGAGGTGGTTTACAGTTTTGTGCTTTGGGGGCCTGAAACGCTACGAGAGTACCACATTGCGAAAGAGGGCAGCCATTAAAACTACTTTTCAGACCCCCCCCCCTCTCGTTAACAGCAAACGACCGAAGGGGGGCCAAATAGCTTCCTCCACCGTTGATTCGGGCAGGGTGAATCATATCTGTTGAAAAGTGCCCGGCAGTTATTTGGTGTTGATTTGATGTTTTGTCGCTTATGCCCATACAACAAAATCATATGTTATGACTATTTGCAAAGCGATCAAGTTTTAAACAATAATTAAACCCTGATTAAGGAATTTAAGCATTGTTTTTAAACTAACTACAAATTTCAAAGGTGCGTTTGAACTAGCAGCCTTAATTGTTATTTTCAAAAGCAAATATTTTCTTTTATTGCTTATCTAACATTTTATGATTTGCCTTCCTTTTTTAGAGCAACTACCCTATCATTTTTTATGATATGGACCTGAAATAATAATAAGTCCTAACATTTTTATTTTCAATATTGTTTTTGGTCCATATCCTAACTTATCATTTTTCTATGGCATTTTGATTTTTTCAACTAATGGCTAACTTATCAAAAATAAAATAGCTACAACAAGAGGTATTCATAATAACATATACAAGTACAAGGAAGGTCTCAAAACATATGAACTATGAAAAGTTTAGGCACTGCAATGCCATGGACTAGATTCCTGCTTAGCGCAATATATCCAAGGTCCTCCAACAATTTAGGCACTCACGGTGCCATGGACTAGATTCTTGACCATGGAAATCTATCCGGGTGGGACTACAATGGACTAAAGCTTTCAGCCTCTCTACGTACCATCAGGCTTACATGCTAACCATCAACCCAGGGATCCAGGTGCGTATTCGAGGTCTAAGCTCTGTGACCAACGCCACCCTCCTTACTTCGAGATCTAGACACCAACACATAGTGTCGGGCAGATGTCCTCCCATGCAATGTGTCTCACACACAAAGCCTCAACAAATCTCTTCAAAGTTTTTATTATCATCAACAACATCAGCAATATCAACTAAACCAAGCATGCTTCCAAGATATTCAAACTTCTTATTAGGAAGAGACTTTGTTAGTATATCAGCTATCTGATCCTGAGTCGAGACACACTGTAGCCCTCACGATCTCATCCTACACCAAGTTCCTAACATAGTGGAACTTATTGTTGATATACTTCGTCCTAGCATGAAACACGAGACCTTCACACATCTTGATGCAACTTTGATTGTCACAGTTGATCATAGTAGGGGACCCAAAGGCTTCTCGAACAAATTTGTCAGAAGCTACCTCAACCATACAACCTCCTTTCCTACTTCACATGCAGCTCACATACTTTGCTTCAGCACTACTCAAAGTTGTTGAAGAATCTAGGGAAATGAGGTATAGTAGGATTCTTCTAGACTTGATAACAATTTGTGAAGCTCTTTTACAATTTATCTTGTTAGCTTAATCTTCTTCTCTTCTTATTAATGCATGTGGGTTTAATTCATCAAACCGCTACCAAAAACATAAGAACATGAACACAAGATGTTGGCTCTCTGCCAGGGCAAAACCTCTCTCTCTTAGAGAGGAAACCCCTTTCCTAAATTTCTCTTATTGAAGCTTCTTATTGATCAATGCCAAACCCTAAACCCTTGACAAGAATATCCTCCAAGCACAAGTCAAGTCTTTCCTTCTTCCTGCACTTTGTTTCCCAACACTTCGTCCTCCTTTCAGCACTTTGTCCTCCTTCCTTCTTCAGTTGGAGATAGACCTTGTTTATGTGAGCTTTAGAAGAGATGCTTATCTTTTATACTTAGTGAGATCCTTCACCTATGGATACACCTTCCTTCCTTTGACCAACCGAGTTTTTTCTTGATGTGTAGTTGTAGGCTTGATGTGACAACACAACAACCCTAGTTTCTCGCATGTGTAGGTGGTTTCCTTGAATATTAGACTCCTTTGACCTTTGCTTGGGAGAGCCTCTCCTTCGCTTGAGTAGGAGGCCTTTTAGGCCTAACTTTCTAGCCCAAACAATAAGATATATATGACTGTGATCTTGCTGCTGATGTAACTGCAAATTGTCCTCTATTTCTTGCACGTGTGACTGTTTTCCACCCTAAAAATAGTCCCTTCAACTTCAGTTTAGACTTCTCCTTCTTCGCTGCACTAGAGGCTCCTTAAACTCGACTTTTCTTCACCTTTTCTCGGCTATCTTTCTTCTTTGATTTCAGAGGTGTGTTTATTTGTTGTTGGAGGAGTGGATAGCCTCTATATATAGAGCATTGTCCTTCCTTTAGGCCGACTTGAGGACAATAGGTCGACTTCATTTTTCTTCTTCGTTTTTGTTGCTTTGAAGATGTCGTTGCATGGAGAGGACTTGTCTTTGCTTGGAGGGATATTCTTTGACTCTTATACAAATATATACATAGTGTAACATGCCCTTAAGGGTCTTCAACAATTTCTTTTGACTCTGACTCACCTATAGCACTTTGACATGTGCTAGACCTATTTCAATGAACAAGAAAATCATTGATAAATATAACAAAAATAATATTCATTTTCTTGAATAAATATAAATATCAAAAGTACATTTATCAAGATTGAACCTAGTTACACTTTCTTCAACAAAAACAACGGGATCTTGCTTTCTACTAGTCCATGAGATCATGGCAGATCCCAAACTAAAACATCCACTTGTAGTGCTTTTTCCATTGGTCTCACTGCCACTCTAATTAAAATCTATGAAGCCAATCAGCGTGACTTCCTTGCTATCATATTTTAGGCAGTGATGTATAGTGCCACGAAGATATCTCAACATACGCTTGGTAGTTATCCAGTGATCATGACGAGGCTCCTAATGAAACTGACTAAGAATATTCACAGCAAAACATATATCTGGCCTAGTATTTACCAAATACATCAGAGAACCCACCAATTTACAATAGGAAGTAGGATCTACGAGACTTGAGCCAGAGCTCTTCAATTTTTTGAGATTGGTGATCATAGGAGTAGTCATGGGCTACGAATCCATCATTCCAAATTTCTGCAACAACTTGATGATATACTTTCCTTGCCCCAGATATATCTTCCTGGGCCTCTGCCATACTTCTAGACCTAGGTAATAGTGCATCAGTCCCAAATCCTTCATCTCAAATTCGGCTCCCAACATCTTCTTGCATTCTTGTATCCTTCGCTCCAAACTTGTAATGAATAGATCATCCTCATATAGTAGAATAATGACTGGTTCATTATCCACAACCTTGATGTAGAGATTTGGATCAGCAGTACTCTTCACAGAGCCAATTCCTAGAAGGTATGCATCCATTCTTGCATACCATGCCCTAGGAGCTTGCTTCAAACCATATGAGGCTTTCTTGAGTCTACAAACATGAGTTTCTTTGCTATTTACTTCAAAGCCTTTAGGTTGTTCAGTGTATACTTCCCAGTGTTTTAAAACTCCGACTCAGGCGAGGGTCGACTCTGACTCCCACTCCGACTCGGTATCAACTCAGCCGGTTTGATTTCAATGACTAGGTCATTGTAAAAAATACATTAAATATTTTTTTTTACAGGGAACAATAAAAAATTTTAAAAAAAAAAAACGTATTTTAAAGATTTTCATTCATGTTTCCAAACACAAAGCTTTAGAATATAGATAGAAGATAACATATGATCAAAGTAGGCTCATGAATATATCCATTATATCAAAATGGCACCCAGTGCACTGTCCAATACATACATGATGATGATATAGAGATCAAAACAAAAGCACATAGCCAACATCATCTGGCTGAACCTCTGAATCAAAGTCAGACAGGGAAACCCATGGCTCCTCCTCATCATCATCTCCAACTGCAACTGTAGAAGTGGTAGCACTAGCAAGTTGTGCAACAGTTGCAAGCTGACATAGACGAGATATGCGCTTCCGTCTTGGCTGAGCAGAGGAAGCGCCTGCAACTGGAGGACTTGGGGCTAGCCCTGAGGCTGGTACAAGTGGATCTGCATTCAACTGAACATTATGTTCAAGTGACAAACTCTGTTGGATGACTCACCACTACCCAATCTGATGTTGGATCAATGTCTTTCAACGCAATGGGATCTGAATCAGGTCTTTTGTTCAGCAATTAGTTGTGTTTGAGCTGGAGGTTGTATTGGACACAGACGAGATCATTTAACCATTTTTTATCCAAACAGTTTCTCTTCTTTGTGTGAATCCTCCCAAAGACAGACCAATTGCGGTCACACCTAGTAGCATTGCAAGTTTGACTCAAAATACGAATTGCAAACTTCTGCAATTGAGGACAATGGCTACCAAAAGCCTCCCACCATTGTGCTGCACAAAACATAGTAGTGTAATGAGTTAGCTCAACAAATTATATCCAACTTTCAAATTATAAACAATTTAACAAAATAAGTACTAAGAATTTGAAAATTGAAATTTTTGTTTATCTGGCTCATCTGCTTCCCTTGCAATCTTTGCTAGGTTCTTCCCAAACGTACCTGTGCCTTTGTTGAAGGTTGTGATCTGTTGGTGTATCTCCAGCTAATCACACTCCAATCGGATCATGCGATCAATGCAGTCAATCAATCCATCTCTAACCTCCCCACTCAAAGCCCCTGCCGCTTGAGCTTTATAATAATACCGTGGGTTCAAAAAATACCTAGCTGCATGTATAGGTCGATGGAGTTGATTGTTCCATCTATCATCAATGATTGCCCAAATGGGCCCATACTTAGCCACTTTGTCCTTGTATGCCCTCTTTATTTGCTCCTTTGCTTGATCCATAGCCTCATAAATGAAGCCCATAGCCAATCTTTTCCCACCCATCAACCGCAACACCTTAACTAGTGAGCTCAACAACCTTCATAATCTTTGTTGCCTTTCTCCAAAATATTTATTCATTAACTTTCTTTTTCAATTCTTTGCCTTCCTGTTTGAGAGACCATTGGCTTTGATTCCATTCATCACTGGAAAATATTTTTTGCAAGTTTCTATGTTGTGAAAGCATAGAATGCAATGTCAAAAAATGAGTAGCAAATCTAGTGATGGTAGGCCTAATAGTATCCATGCCCCTGTGTGTCTCCCTCCTCATAAGGCTCAAAATCCATGAATGATTGTAGATAGATTTTGTTATACTTTTGGCATGATCTACAGTGTTTTTGACCCAATCTAATTTGCCAATATCCTCAAGCATGAGGTCTATGCAATGTGCAGCACATGGGGTCCAAAATATGGTTTTGTGTTTTTCCTCTAACAGTTTACCAATAAGAACATAGTTAGAGGCACTATCTATGATGACTTGAACAACATTAGCCACCCCCACCTCCTCAACAACCTCATCCAATAGCTAAAACAACAATTGTCCATCTTTCACCCTATCATATGCATCAACTAATTTTAGAAACATGGTTCCCTGTGGGCATAAGATAAGAAAGTTTATGATGGTACGGTTCCTTTGATCAGTGCATCCATTTGACACGATGGTACATTCTATTCTTGCCCATGAGTCTTTGAAATCTTTCAAATACTCATTAATGGAAGAAATTTCTTTCTGCAAATGATACCCCGTTATCTCATGCATAGTAGGGCCTTTGAATCCTTTTCCATCAGCAAATATGGCATCAAACATAGGCTCATAATATGGTGAACAGGAAGCATTGAAGGGGATATCAGCATCATACCACCATCTACATATGTAATCACAAGCAGTCTCCCTCAATTCTTTCTTCCAATGGTCATCTAAAGTGGGTTGCAAAGGTCTACTAGCTTCAGGACCATGTGCATCTGATGGTGAAATAACTTTTGATATTCATATCACCCTTCTTTTTCATTTTACCCTTACCCTTTTCTTGAATAGACTCCAAAGAGGGAGGAACAGATCAAAAGGTGTTGGATGCATCAGTACAAGGAATAGAAGAAGAACCCTCAAAATCAAAATGGGGGTTGGTAGCAATCATTTTTTCTATACTCCTCTTCCTCCCAATTGCAGCCTCTATTTCTTTTTACCTAGCCTTTTCTTCTTTAAACTTCTCAAAGCTATTTAACAACTCCTTCCTAATATCCCCAATTTGTGGTGATTCACATGGAGTAATTTGGCCTCTAATCCCTGCCAAGTGTTGTTTTAGCCTATTAATGCCCCCAGGACCATCCTTAATTTTTCTATGGCAAAATTTGCAATGCATTTGACTATAAACCATTTCAACATATGCCCAAGCAGCATCTTTAACTCTAGGTGCCATTCTTTTACTTGGAAATGAAAGGAAAAATCTGAAAATGAAAAAAAAAATAGCATTGCTTTAATGTTCATTTCTTTCACAAAAAACACTCTTTTCAATTTCCAGATTTGCACAAAAAAAAAGTAAAAACAAATTTTTAGAAGTGAAAAAAAATACCTCTACGCACAAACTGTCTCCTCAAAGTTGCTCCAACAAACCAACTCCTCGATGCTACTCCAATGGCTGCCCAAGAAGCTCCTCACTCCTGCTCCAATGCTTGCCCAAGACTCCTCACTGCTGCTCCAAAAACAAACTCCAGAACTCTTCACAAACTCCTCACAAATTCTCGCTCAAATGCAATGAGATGGCTGTGAGGAAATGTGACGGGTTGGGTAGGTTTTGTAGGGTTTAGGAAAGGGAAATGGACCCTAAAGAACCCAAAGGCACATTAGAATAGGCTTTGGGGTCCCCAAAAACCCACAATTTAGGAAAAAAAAAATCGCATTACGGTCGCTCCCACCGAGTCGACCGAGTGATACCAACTCGGCCGGCTCGGTAACAACCCGGCCGGCTGAACTGAATTGCCCACCGAGTCGACCCGATCACCCTTTAACTCGGTCTGACTCAGCCGTTTCGGAGACGATTCAGCTGGGTTTAAAAACAGTGATACTTCCTCATCGATGGTCCCATTCAGAAATGTTGTCTTTACATCCATTTGATGGACATGTCATCCCAATGTAGCAGCCAACGAGACCAAAGATCTAATGGTGGTATACCTTGCGATGTGTGCAAAGGTTTCTTCATAATCTATGCCTTATTTTTGAGAGAAACCCATCGCAACAAATCTAGCTTTGAATTTGTCTATACTTCCATCAACAGTGTGCTTGATCTTGTAGATCCATTTGGAGGTGACAACCAATTTGTCACTGGGTCTAGGAATGATTTCCCAAATCCCATTCTTCGAGATGGATTAATATTCTTCCTACATTGCCTTCTTCCATACTTCTTGATGAGCATCTTCTTCAAATGTATATGGTTCAGCTTCAATCAGTTTTGTCATATATGCAGCATATCTAGAATATATTTTCGGCCTTTTGCTTTCTCTAAAGGTTCCTTTTGTAGCTCCATGTCTCTCAGCATCTTCAAGAGTAGCTTTTAACCAATATGGCCTCTTTCTTGTGATTGGTATGATCACAAGTTGAACAGGCTCACTTGGTCCTTCTTCTTCTTCTTGAATTGTAGAGGGATTGTTGTGGTGTACTTCTTCTTCTTAGAATAATGGTGTATCTTCATCATTGAAATCAATGGGGATATCTTTGGATCTTTTGTAGGCATGATTGCCATCAAATATAACGTCCCTTCTTACTTCAATATGTCTTCATTGATGTAGATTCTCTATGCTTTTGAGGAGAGACTATAGCCAACGAAGATCCCTTTGATGCTTGTAGAATCTAACTTCTTTCGTTTGAACTTTGGAGCGTGGATATAAAAAGGACTCCCAAAGATTTGGAGATGGTCCACACTTGGCTTCTTCCCTGTGAATGCTTCCTTAGGTGTCATATTCTCACGGATTCTATGACGACTTCTATTTTGAATATATACTACTGTCATTGTTGCTTCTCCCCATTGGAAATTTAGGTAAGTCTTGATCAAGGAGCATTGTTTGTATACCTTCTTCAATTGTCCTATGCTTTCTTTCGATCACTCCATTCTATTCGAGATAGTAGGGAATAATGAGCTCCCTCTTAAATCCCGCTTCTTTACAATATGCAATCAATTCTTTAGAAGTGTATTCCCCAACATTGTTAGATCTCAAAGTCTTTATTTTTCTTTTGGTTAGGGTTTCCAATTCAGATCTAAACTCCTTGAATTTCTCAAATACTTCATCCTTTTTCTTGAGAAGGTAGAGCCATGTCTTTCTAGAATGATCATCAATGAATGTTACATAGTGAGATGACCTCCAAGTGATTTGTCAGACATAGGCCCACACACATCAAAATGAATAAGGTTTAATATTTCTTTAGACCTTGTTTCACTATTTGTAAATGATTTTATTGTATGTTTACCCAAAGAACATCCCTTGCTAATTCCTTCACGATCTTCTTTGATATTGGGGATGCCATGAACTAGTCGATTTAGAGCGGGAATGACCTTGTAGTGTAGATGACCATATCTTCTATGCCATAGCTCAATGGGAATGATTTCCATATGAACTAGAGCTTGAGAAGATGGTGTTATGACTCTATATAAGCTTCCTTCACGAACTCTAATAATCATAGCTTTATCAATACTTGAATATTTTCCCCAAACCAAAACCTTTCCATCAACAAAAGAAACTCTATCCCCTTTATCTTTTAAGAAAGAAATTGAAAACAAATTATTTTTCAAACCTGAAACATGTAGTATATTGTTGAGATGTAGCTTAGCTCCATTCTCTAACTTCAAAGAGGTTGGTCACAGGCCCCTCCCTAACAGCATAGTTTTTGTTGTCTCCCAATCCCACTGCATGAGAAGATGGATCCATTGATAAAGTGTGAAGTTGTTTACTCTCCCCTGTCATATGCCTTGATGTTGCACTGTCAATAATCCATGCATTATCATCATTAAGTGAACCTGTAAGTGCAGCCAAGAACCCTTCACTTTTGACCTTGTTAAATTAGTAGAAGATCTTCTTGATCCAACTTCCTATAGTATTGAATCCCATTCTCATGCAACTTATCATAGAGGGAGTAATCATTTCCTTTGAGCCAATAGAGTGATCTTCAATCTTCCTTGACCTTAGCTTTGATACCATGTTGAGAAATCAATGCTAGTAGAGTTAGGGTTAGATTTCTCTTTCTTGATAATTACTTGTGAATTATGTTGTCTTCTTTTATTTCTTTGTTATATTATCTTTCATCAAGCAATTACCAAATTATGTGAGTATGAAGATCACAAAAACACAAGACACAAGTTGTAGGCACTCTGCCAGGGCAAAACCCCTATCTAGGGGAAAACCCAGTCAAAATCTCTTCCTTCAATATTTTTCTTGAGACTCTTCAACCTAGACAAGGACCTCCTCCATCCACCAAGTCAGCCTCTCCTTCCAACAACTTCGACCTAGATCTTCGACCTCGATGCAGCAGCACTTCGACCCAGCAAATCCAGAATTTCGGCCTTCCAGCAGTAGAAACTTTGACCCAACACTTTCAGAATTTCAACACTTCCAGCAGTAAAACTTTGATCCAACAACTGACCAAATAACTTCGCATAAGAGAGAGAAAGAGACAGCCCAAAACTTCGACTTAGATCCTTCTAGCACTTCTTCTCTTCTTGGAAATTTCACACTTTTTCTACTTTCTTGTTCTTGGATATCGAACTTGTGAGTGAGATGCTCCAAATGAATTCGAGCTACTTGTGTATATAGGCTTTAGGTGAGGTCGAATTGCCCAGTATGAGGCCAACTCAATCTCTTTGAGGCCAACTTGGTGTGGAGGTGTCAAATACCTAATTTGACTCAATAGTAATCCTTTTTACGTGATTCGAAAGTCCAAGCAGGGACTGACTTGGTGTAGAGTTGCCAAATACCTAATTTGACTCAATAATAACCCCTTTTACGTGATTCAAAAGCCCAAGAAGGGTCTCATAAATTGTACAATGACTCTAATGACTCAATACAAATCCTAGAAGTCCACAATGGGGACTTTGACTAATAAAGATGACCCAAGCATGAAACCTAAGATTTAATAATTCATTGTAATAATAATAAAAAATTTCTCCTTCATTTTTTTGATAAGTACATTACATAATGACTCAAATACATTGATGAAGACCAAACCTAGTTACATTCTTCAACAGTTCCTTCAGGAACAATTTAACAGTTGGAAGGTAGATCTATAGAGAATCATGGATAGTCAAGATGCTTTCTAAAACAAGGGTTCACCAATTTTTGACGGAACTAATTATGTGTTCTAGGAAGTTAGAATGGAAGCTTATCTAATGTTCGTTGGTGTTGATGTATGGACCTCTATAGTAAGTGGATACACAGAGCTAGCAACTCCTCCAACAAATCCAAATGGAGCAAAATTCTATTCAAGTAATGCAAAGAACATGAATGCAATTTTCGTTGGTCTTCAACACACTCTGAGCTAGTCAAGGTAATGCACAGCAAATCTAATAAGGAGGTATAGGATAAGCTCAAGAACAGCTACGAAGGAGATGACAAGGAAAAGAAAGCTAAGCTCCAAACTAGTACAATGTGATTCGAAAGTTTAAAAATGGATTAAGATGAGAGTTGTGTTCAATATTTTCTTAGAGTTGATGATGTGCCTAGCATGATTAGGAGGCTTAATGAGAAACTTGAAGATGAGATAGTTATTCAAAAAGTATTCAGATCTCTACCTATCATATTCAAAGCCAAAATCTCTGTTATTGAAGAGATGCAAGACCTGAAAATTCTCACAATAGAACAGCTTCAGGGAATTCTCACAACAAATGAGATGAGAATTGTAATAGAGAAATCAAGAGGCAACATTCAAATCTTCAAGGAAGTCTAAAGAACATCAAAATTGCTCAAGCTATGAATTAGACCCAGAGATGGCTCAATTTGTAAGGAAGTTAAAGAAAGGTTTACACAAATATAAAGGTAAGTTGTGCTTTAAATGCTTTGATAGTGGAAGAGTTGGTCATTTTGCCTCAAAATGCACTTGTACTAAAGTGGAGAAGCAGGAAAAAGAGAAAGAGGAAACAAACAAAGATAAATCTCAGAAATATCAGAAGAGAATGGAACACACGAAGTTAGCAATTGACAGCCATGATATATATATTTTATTAATAAATGAAAAGATGATTTACAAGCTGAGAGGCACGGGCTTAAAATATAGCATTACGTGCCTATTGGTGAATGGGCATGATCTTTGATCATGCCCTGTGCCCTAATTAACTAATTTGTTTACAAGATACTAAATTTTTATATAACATTGCCTTCCTCCCAAAAGATGCTTTGTTCTCAAAGCATACGTAACGATGGATGTTGATGATGAAACGCTTCAATCTCCCAAGAAGCTTCTTCTTCTTGTAAGTCCTTCCACTTGATCAAGTATTCCTTGATTACATGAAATCGAAGCTTCCTTTCTCTGGTAGATATGATACCTTCTGGTTCTAAAATGACCCTTCCTTCATCATCTAGGGATGGAAGCGTTGTTTGTGTTGATCGATGGTTGCCCAGTGCCCTTTTACGGCAGGAGACATGGAAGACGTTGTGGACATGACTTTCCTTAGGGAGGCTTAAACTATATGCGACATGGGTGATCTTTTTATTGATCTGATATGATCCATAGAACTTCAGTGCCAACTTATTTTTTCCTTTTTGTTTCAAGGGCAACTATTTGTATGGATGGAGCTTGACAAATACCCATTCTCCGACTTCAAATTCTCTTTCGGTTTTGTTTCGGTCCGCTTGTTGCTCCATAAGGTTCCTTGCATTATTCGAGTTTTATTTTAGGGTTTGGACAATTTTTTGGGTTTCTTCTAGTTGGTTTTTAACAGCAGCTAGATTTGTCTGGACGGCATCTAGGTCCTTCCATTTTGGGGGTTCATATCCATACAAAGCTTGGAATGGAGTCATTTTTGCTGACGCATGATAAGTATAATTATACCACCATTCAACGAGATGCAACCACAGAGCCCACTTATTTTGTTTTTCAGTAGCGTAACAACCTAGATAGGCTTCCAAACATTTATTGACAACCTCTGTTTGTCCATCTATTTGAGGGTGATAAGCGGAACTCATATTTAGGCAGGTTCCTATGTTGTTGAACAATTCCCTCGAGAAATTACCCTTGAATTAGGCATCTCTATCACTCACAATGACTTTTAGAAAACCATGTAATTTATATATTTTTGCAAAATATTTCAGAGATTTGTTTAGCTAGATCTGATTTCTCTATTGCCATAAAGTGAGCATCTTTAGTGAGTCTCTCAACTACTACGAAAATCTTGTCCTTGCCCTCAGATACAGGTAATCCCTCAATAAAGTCCATGAATATTTCTTCCCATTTCTGATTCGGAATGTTTAAGGGGTGAAGTAATCCAGGTGTCATAATATTTTCACTTTTATTTCTTTGACATGTGTCACATTCCTCTACATATTTCTGAATATCGCGACTCATCCCCCTCCAAGAGAATGATTGACGTGCATTGTAGTAAGTTTTAAAGAATCCTACATGTCTAGCTGACAGTGAATCATGTGAGTCCTTGAGTATCTTGGATTTAAACATGGATTTTGAATCCAGATAGATTCTTCCTTTGTACCATAGAATGTCGTTCTTCCTTTCAAATTTGGAGTTGTCTGGAAGGTTATTGATTATTGCAGTTATTTCTAGATCCTTAGCATACTCACTTTAAATCTCATTAAGCCATTTAGGAACAACAACCGAGACTGCAAGTAATGTTGGTTCTTCATCCTTCCTCGACAGGGCATCTGCCACTACATTGTCTTTTCCCCTTTTACGTAGTATCTCCATCTCAAAGGCGGCAACTTTTTCAATCCATTTTTGTTGTTCTTTGGAAAGTGTTTTTTGTTGCAGGAAGTGTTGGAGACTGTTATGGTTTGTTCGAATGGATAACATACTTCCCAAAAGATATTGTCTCTACTTAGCCAGTGCATGCATAATAGCGAGCATTTCCTTGTTTTAAGTGGACTTAATACATTCTCTTTTATTGAGCTTCCTGCTTTCAAAAGCTATTGGATGCCCTTCTTGCATTAGTATTGCGGCTATACCAAATCTGGAAGCATCACACTCGATGATAAATGGTTTAGAGAAATCTGGAGTTGCCAATACCAGAACATTAGACATAACTTCCTTCAGTGCTTCAAAACACCTTCCTTCTTCCTCATTCCATTGAAATGAATTCTTCTTTAAAAGGTTTGTTGGAGGTGCAGTTATATGTGCATAGTTTTTAATAAATCTTTTCTAATATCCAGTGAATCCTACGAACCCTCTTAGCCTGGATATATTAACCGGTATGGTCCATTGCCTTATAGCTTTGATTTTATTAGGGTCCACTTTTACGCCTTCATGGGATATAATGTGTCCGAGATATTCTACTTCTTCCTTTCCAAAGGTGCATTTGGATTTCTTGGAGTATAACAGAGGCTCTTTCAGTAGTGTAAGAACTTTATCCAAATGTTGTAGGTGCTCCTTCCAGGTTTTACTATAAATTAAAATATCATCAAAGAATACTAATACCAGTGTAACAGGACTCGGCAACTCTGGCGATTAATCGCGAGTTTAAGTCTGATCGGCGGCTAAACGAGCCGACTGGAAACTCCGCGTGTAGACTCGCGTTGACCGAGTTTGACTCGTGGTCAACGCGAGTTGGACTCGCGATTCGGGCGATTAAAACGATTCAGCGAGTTTTTGCCGAGTCCCGCAATTTTTTTTTCGGGTTTCGTCTCGGATTATGGCGGGAAGCAGATTCGGGTTTTCGGTTAGCCTTTATAACTAACGCGCGATCTGGAGCTACTACACAGTGCATATTTCGGTTAGTCTTTGCATCCGGGCGGCGGGTATCGATCTGGTGGTTAGTCTCTGCTTTCGGGCTGGCTGTTAGTCTTTGCATCCAGCAAAGAATCGATCAGGAGTGCGGGTCACCTTCAGCGTTGAGGACCGAGTCACTAATGAGCCGCATGCGTGCTGCTGCATCCTTCGTGATTGACCTGAGTTTAATTTTCTGTGAGTTTGATACTGATCGTTTTTAGTTTTTACTTCAGTCTTTAAATCTTCCACCGCATTACCAAACCCGATTGAATATATTGAATCCCGTGCATTGTATCTGTGATCATGCGATTTTTCCGAATTTATGCGCTGTATAACATTAAAAACTACACAAAAGTTTCATGTGGTCAATTTGTATGGAATATTAAAGAAAATATATTATAATCCAGAAATAATATAATCTTCGTGTTTTCTTACGTTGAACTGACGAATCTTCGTGAATCCAAAAATTCTCCAAACGTTGAACTGACGAATCGACGATACTTGTCATTTTCCTCTTTACTTAGTGGATTTTGCCGTCATCCACTGAGCGGCAAAATTGCTGGGACCCTCAGATATGGTGGGAGTTTGGCAAATTTATTTTTAAAAAAAGGTTGGCTATAAGAATGTTTAATTTTACTTTTTAATAGCCGAAATGGGTTTAGTACTTTTAAAAATCCCACATCCAAAATCATGAAATAACCTGTTTTAACTTTTTACATATAGTTATTTAACTTTTTAGCAAAATTTCTAGGTCTTGGTTTTTTTTGGGTGTGAGCCAGTTGGTTGATTTCAGCTCGACGGCGTGCCGTGTTCATCATATTTTATTTTTTTAATTTATAATATAATTTTCCCAGAGGCCCACGTTTATTATTCTAAACTTTGGCTGTGGAGCTGTTAAATAGGTGCTTTATTTCTTATGAGATGAGAAATGATATCAGCAATGATGCTTTACTATTTAAAAAAAAATATAAAAAACAATGTATACTATTTAAAAAAATATAAAAAAACAATGTACAAATTGAAGTGAAATTGATGCTTCCATATTGTAGTTTTATTGGCAATTCTTTTGATACGAAAACTTTGTAAAGGTGTTGGAGTGCTTATTGGTCGCGTTTATCTAAAAGTTTATTGAAATGGATCTATATGCGAGTAAGGACCAGTTGTAGAATTATCTGAAATTTAATAATATATATATATATATATATATATTACAATAACAACCAGAAATTATTACAATAACAACCTGAAATTTACAATTTTGATACATTCATATTGACAATAACAGCTAGAAGTTATTTTCTTTTACATGACAATGTATTATAAATTATAATTTAGTTAGGGCTCGATGCTTTCCAATTCCTCTTAATACTGTCCAGAATTCTTTAAATTTCTTTTTATCCTTAACTATATGAATATCTTATTTGCCATAAAAAATTGGTAATATGTCATCCTGAGCTTCCAAAAGTGCAGGAAGACATCACAAGCTTGGCTTGTTCTTCTGTCTG
>APFE030042798.1:69823-116859 GCA_000404065.3 Pinus taeda | reverse complement strand
AAATGGTTTTTTTAATTCAATATATGTGTATATTTTTATTTAATGAATTCAACGATTTTTTGCCGATTTATTCCCGATCCGATTAAAACTCTTCGCTCTTTTGCCTCGCCGATTTATTGCTGATTCCGATTCTGGTAACATTGACTAATACAAACTTCCTAAGATATGGATGGAATAATTCGTTCATAGTGGCTTGGAACGTTGTTGGTGCATTGGTTAACCCAATGGCATTACTTTAAATTCATAGTGCCCTTCGTGTGTTCGGAATGTCGTTTTTGGTATGTCTTCCAACCTATTTCTGATTTGGTAATACCCTAACCTTAAGTCCAATTTTGAGAAGTATTTTGCGCCATGTATTTCATCCAACATTTCGTCGATAAAGGGAATTGGGAATTTGTTTTTAATCGTTATTTTGTTTAATCCTCTATATTCAATGCATAGCCTGCAAGAACCATCCTTCTTCCTTACCAATACCACTGGAGCAGCATACAGACTCTTACTATTCAAGATGATCCTGCACTTTAAAAGGTCTTGGATTAATCTCTCAATTTCCGTCTTTTGGTGATGTGGATATCGATACGGCTTGATGTTAACAGGGTCTAACCCTGCTTTGACTTCTATTGTATGATCAATTTCCCTGTTAGGAGGCATTTTCATAGGCAGGTCTAGAAATACCTTTTCATGCTTCTGAATTAGATTTTGTATCTCTGGTGACTCTTCATTGATCATGTTTGAAAATAACATTTCTAATTGGTAACATTGTACTACATAAGTTGGTGCTCCTTTTCGAATCATCTTCATCATTTGAGATGGCGATACGATTTGATTCTCTAGTGCTTGGAATCCATATAACTCTTACCTCTTCCCTTCCCAGTTAAAGCTTATGAATTGTACTTGATGGTTGGCAAAATAAGTGCCTAGAGTTTGTAGCCATTGGATACCTAAGACCACATCTACTCCACCTAATGGTACAATGAAGAATGAGGATTCTAAATTAAAGTCTTGAATCTGCAATTTGACCTTATGGCATTTCCCTACCTTTTCGATCTTCTTACCATCGACTACCATCACCTTCATGTTGGGTAAGGGAAATGAGAAAATGTTGAGTCTCTTTGCCACAGTAGCATCTAAAAAATTATGGGTGCTACCGGAATCAATGAGAACCACTACGTTGTTCTTCTTTATATGTCCTTTCAATTTTAGAGTCTAGGGTTGTGATATACCTGTCATACCTGATAGTAACACTTGCATATTCTTGATATCGTGCATATAGAAGAAACAGAAGATGCCCCAGAAGTGCTTCTTGATATCGTCGGAATGTGCGATAACCCTACTCTCGAGATCGACTAATTTTTGGTTGAAATCATCGGAGTGGCTAGTAATCCTATTCTCCAGATCAATCAATTTTTTGCTAAAATCAGCCATTGACATCGACGACATTGAACGAGTTTGTGGGGGTGTTTATTTGTCCGCCAACTTAAAATTCCTTCCTTAACTTGAACTAATTTTTTTTACTTTTTTTAAATTAGTATAGTTATAAACTATATAATAATTAATTAAAGTTAATTAATTAAATTATGCATAGTCATAAACTATACACTAATTAATTAAAAAAATTAATTGAACTTATAACTATTTAAGGATTAACCTTACATATATACATATATACATATATATATGCACCTAATGTTCGAAAGTTCGATGGGAGATAGGCGCATATAGGGAAGGCGGAAATCGAGGGCAGAAGATGTCTGCGGGGGAGCACGACGATGGGGAGATGACATGGGGCACAGCGGAATTACAGTTGGACAGGGATGGAGTTCTGCGAAATAGGGATTGCGAGTTGTGCAGTAGTGGAATGGTGCGGCGTAGAGTAGTGTAGGTGCGATGGCTGGCTCGACGGACTGCAGCGGAGGATGTCGCAGTGGCACGACGGTGGAGTGGCAGTGAAGGTCAACACAATGTGGCTTCCTCGTGCCATGAATTTGGATGAGCAGCCGCGGCGGAGGTGGTGGAAGAACCCAAAATTCTGTGTATTTGCAAGCAGAGAATCGACTGCTCTGATACCAAATGGAACACACGAATTTAGCAATTGACAACCATGATATATATATTTTATTAATAAATGAATAGATGATTTACAAGCTGAGAGGCACAGGCTTAAATACAGCACTACGTGCCTATTGGTGAATGGGCATGATCTTTGATCATGCCCTATGCCCTAATTAACTAATTTGTTTACAAGATACTAATTTTTTATATAATAGAGAAAAACTCAAAGGAAAAAGAGCTTCTACACTAAAAAAGACAACAACTCATCGGAAGCCAGCAATGAAGAATCATCTGAAGAAGAAGTTGAAGCCTGAAGGCATGGTGGATCTTGAAGCAGAGCTTATAAATCCTCTAGATGAACTAAAGAGGACGAGAAAGAAGAGCAGACGGATGAGGGAATAGCTATTGAGAGCAGAAGAAGATATGTAACACTCTGATAATGAAGCCTTTAATCTTCAGAAATTAAAATTAGAACAAGTTGTTAAGAATATTTTAGTACAGCAATTAAATGAAAAACAAAAGAGTCATGATAAATTAGAAGATGAGAATGAGCTTCTGATGATGGAATTGTCCAAGAAACAAGGAAAGATTAAACTAGTTTCAACTGCATATGAAGAAGACATTATATCACTGAAAAATCAGCTTGAAGGAGTGAGGAGAAAAGAGAAGGTTGTTATAAATCAGGTGGCAGAATGGGAGAAGAATTGCCAGAAGCTAGAGGCATAAGTTGTGTCACTAAGAATAGATATGGAGAAATCCAAAGCCAAGATGAATCTGAATCTCAGATTTGTTCAAGGTTCAGAAACTCTAAATGACATTCTCAGTTCAAAGTTCACCTGCAATTAAAGCTGGTCTGGGATACAAATATCCCCAGCGGACCTCAAAAGGTGAGTCCAGCACCAGGCCCCCAGGAAACGAAGCTCCTCAAAGCTATGCAAAAGCACTCAAAGGGAAGGCCAACGAATACAAAAGAAAAGTTGATCTAAAATGCAACCAGAAAAGCACTAATCCAGTCAAGACTACAAATACTCAACACATACCTATGCACCAGGAAGACAAATATTTGAAACTTAACAGATCTACTCCCGTGCAACAATCTTCAAATTTCAGGTATCCAAAGTTGTTTTACAGAAATTGTTATGCTTGTCATAATTTTGGGCATAAGGCTATTAACTGTAGAGCAAATAAATTTTAACTGTTAGGTATAGTTATTCTCAAAACCCCAGACAGAAATCCTTATGCTGAAAAGAAGAATTGATTCTCTTCTCTCATGAAATGAGAGATAGAATGTTTCAGTTGTAACAACTTTGGTCACAATGCGAGTGAATCCAGGAGTAGATTGTTTAAACCTTCTAGACAGCAGATTCTTGAACAATCTATGCATCAAAGAAATATGAAGAAATGGAAACAGAGATCAAAGAGGCCTAAAGAATATGGATTTTCCTTATATGCTCATAATCATCAAGGAAAAATGGTATATTGATAGTTGGTGCTCAAATCAATGTTATCAGAACCGAACCGGTGATCGAACCGAAAAACCTTGTGGACCGGGAACCGGTCGGAACCGGACAGGAACTAGTGAAAAACCAGAATATAATAAAAAAAAAAAAACAAAAAAAAAACTGTTTACCAAAAACACACAAAATATTCATATCTTAAAGAAAAACATATATATTCATGTGCATCCATATGAATCCAAACCATTTATATACAAATATGCAAAAGTTTTCATTTACATAGCATGTAAGGGTGCACATAACCAAAATAGCATCGAGTTCAATCCATCTCTGAACTGATAATACATAAACAAATAGGCTCTAGATGGCCTCTAGCATCCAAAAAAAATCGTGCTACTACAAATGCCTACATATCATCAAAATCATTGCCTATATCGGGGTCTTCACCATCAATATATCCATTTAGGCATTAAAATAAGATAGAAAAAACGTAGCATGTCATGTCAAGATTTTGTTTGAGTGCTGGGTACATTTTTAGTAGTCATCGTAGAGGAGTTCGACAACCAGTGACACTATCATCAAAGTACATACAGGGCTTAGTGCTCTTTATTAAATACTCGCTCCATACCATCGTACACGACAAAATCCAATGGAAACTTTGCAATCCCCTCAATCCTGAAACCCTGAAAAACTGTTAAGTCTGCTGGATTTTGAGTGAAATCTAAAAATCTACTTTCTCCATTAAATTTTCATTTTCATCCTTTTACTTCAAGAATTTAACATTACCATGAATTGCATAGCAATGCTAGGGCCAAAGACTTGATTATTATGTTGAGGACCATAGGCTTGAATATTAGGCTAGACTAGGGGAGAGTAAGAAGTGTGCCAACTAACTAAAAAATTAAAAAAAAAAGGCATTTTTTTTTTGCACAAAACCGGTCTTGAACTGGCCAGTTCAGTGAAATAGGCCGGTTCGGTACCGAACTGATCATTTCCAATTCGGGCCAGTTTTGCCTCCAAACCAATTGAACCAACCAGTTTTGCCAAAACCGGTTTGGTTCCAATAACACTAGCTCAAATTACATGACTAGTAACAAAAGCTAATTCCTATTTCTATGAGAAGATAGGAAAGGAAGTATCACATTTGGAAATAATGCACTAGCTCAAATAAAAGGTAAAGAAATTCTTAAGCTTAGATGAGAAGACCAAAGCCCAAAATCTTCTTTATGTGGATGGTCTAAAACAAGCTCCAAGAGCTTGGTATAGATCACTGGACAAATACCTACAGCAACACACGATTAAATGGGGGACAGTAGACAACAACTTGTATATTAAATACGAAAATGACAATTTACTAATAATTGTTGTGTATGTCGATAATATCATTTTTGGCAATAATCTGGGGCACATGGGTCAACAATTTCCTGAAGAAATGCAGAACGAATTAGAAATGTCCATGCTCAAAGTACATGACTAGTAACAAAAACTAATTCCTATTTCTATGAGAAGATAGGAAAGGAAGTGTCACATTTGGAAATAATGCACTAGCTCAGATAAAAGGTAAAGAAATTGTTAGCTTAGATGAGAAGACCAAAGCCCAAAATCTTCTTTATGTGGATGATCTAAAATAAGCTCCAAGATCTCCAATACCGAAAAAGGGTTGGGGCAGATTCTAAACAGTTTGGGAGATATTAAAATAATTAATATTTTTAATGGAGTTCCTAAGTCTAAACTTAGGGAAATTAAAATATTAATGTGAATTATTATAAAATTGTGTTAGAATGGTCCAAATGTCATGGATCAAGCCAGATTTAATCTTAGTCGTTTATTAGGGACTTAATCTCGGCCATTGATTTGTCAACGAGAAAAATATAAGAGGAGGCTTGAGGGTCACTTGAAGAACACACCAAGAGATCAAGATTTCGACTTTCTAGGGTTGGGTTTGCTAAGAAAGTTGAGAGAGTGATCAAAGTTGTTGCTGAGGGGCAGTGAATACAGAAACAGAGAGGCAAAGATAGCACCAGGAAGATCAGTGCAGTAGCCGGAGAGAGGGATGCAAAAGTAGCCAAGGGTTCATGCAGAGCCAGCGAGGAGCTGCGCAATGCCTCAAAGGGCCAGTGTGGGTGACGCAGAGTGCCAGAGGGCTGACGCAGTGCCTCCAGAGGCTGACGCAAGCCAAGCCAGAGTGATGCTAGGCTAACGCTGGGCCAGAGAGAGGTTGACGCAGTCCCTAGAGGCTGACGTTGGGGTTTCGTGGGGCAGATTGGAGCTATGGAGTTGCCGGAGTGTTTATCCGAAGTTTCAGCCAGAATATCTGCTTCCGAGTAGAGAGGTACTACTGCCGAGATTTTTCTCTATTGGGTAAGCCAAATTTGGCACCCAAATTGTATTCTGAAACTACTTAATAAATCAAACCCTCAAAGAGCTACACCAATTTCCCGCATTGGGTTTTTCCAAGGACATTAGTCCAAAAACAACGGTGTCACTTGTGTGCTTGTTTCTATTTCCTTCAATTGATGATCTGTAATGTGTTGAGCATGTACTTGTATTTATTTCCACTATTTACATGGTAAATAACTTGTTAATTAACAGAACAAGTAGGTAGGAATAAATCAATAAAGTACATGAAGGGTTTCTAACATGTCAGAGTTAGAAATTCCAAGAGATAGGAGAAATACCTACAGCAACACGGTATTAAATGGGGGACAGCAGACAACAACCTGTATATTAAATATGAAAATAATATTTACTAATACTTGTTGTGTATGTAAAATGATATCATTTTTGGCAGTAATCTGGAGCACATGGGTCAACAGTTTCCTGAAGAAATGCAAAACGAATTAGAAATGTCCATGCTGGGAGAGCTTTCATTCTTCCTTGGACAGCAAGTCGCATAGTCAAAAAAAGGTATTTTTATTTCTAGCCCAAATATTTAAAAGAAACTTTGAAAAAGCTTGCGATGGAAAAGTGCAAGCCTGTTAGCACACCAATAATGATTGTTTGCAAACTAAGGAAGATGAGTCCCCTGATGTAAACCAAACCACCTACAGGTCAATGATTCGAAGCACTTTGTATCTAACAACATCTAGAGCTAATAATATGGAGGTTGTGTTGAAAATCTAGCTATATTCGGTCTTCATAGAATGATTTATTGTCATTATCAAATTATTACTTTCTTCTAGCTTGTTCTTCATGCTTTTGTAATGGTCAAAATAAATTTTGTAACAATACTTTACATGGCATTAAAAGAAGAAAAACTAGTATTTTATTGTGAATAAACAAGAGGCTTCACAAGTGCTAACTCGATTTCAAAAGGGGACAAGTAGGCTTGCCCCATAAGTCACATCCTTTCAGATCACTTCAATCACTATAAATAGACCTCTGTCATTCTCCTCAAGATGCAATTTGATGGTCATCTTCTATCTGATCTGAGATCTTGTGCAAAAGCAAAAAAGGAAGGATACAAGGGATAATATTGTGGAACAAAGAAGTCTCCTCTTCATCATAGAAGTCTGAAATAGTTCATGTTCCTAAGGCATATAAACGAAGTTTGTTCTCTACAATGGAAGATCCGAAGTCTGTGTACTTGATCAAGCTTATTGTTACCGAGGTCAATCCAAGCATCTTGTTCAGTAATCTAAGATCCTATGTTGTCTGAGATCTGTGCACCTTGAAGTTAACCTCTACGCCAAACCCTAGAAGGTCAGTATAAGTCCATCACTCTGTGATCCGAGACATTTTTAATGATACAAAGTTCTATGGCTTTATCAAAAGTTTTGTGGCTTGATCCAAAGTTCTGTGACTCGATCCGAAGTTCTATGGCTATGATCTGAAGTTATGTGGCTTGATCTGAGGTTTTGTGGCTTGATCTAAAGTTTGTAGCCTTGATTTGAGTCTGTGGTATTGATCCTGTTGATTTGGGGCAGCATCGGATGTGCTCTAGCCACGAAATTTGGCGGAGAGGTTGGGGCACATGAGATCTCCAATACCCAAAAAGGGTTTGGGTAGATTCTAAAGCGATTGTCTATAATGCGACTTTTTGAAAGCCTTTCCGGTGGGCTTTCCGGTCAAAATCCGGCAGCAATTTATTGGAATGGCAAGTTTGATAGCTAGTTTCTGCACAATCAAAGCGTCCCAGGGGTTTTTCAGGGTGCTGAATCCAAATATGCAGTTAAAAAACCATTTTAACTGCAACAAATCAAGATTTAACCTCAATTTCTTCCGCCGGATTCCGTCACCGGAATCTCCAAAAAGTCGCATTATAGACAACTTCGATTCTAAACAGTTCAGAAGATATTAAAATAATTAATATTTTTTATTGAATCCCTAAGTCTAAACTTAGGGAAATTAAAATATTAATGTGAGTTAATATGAAACTGTGTTAGAATGGTCCAAAAGACATGGATCAAGCCAGATCTAAGCTTAGCCATTGATTAGGGACTTAATCTCGGTCGTAGATATGTCAATAAGAAAAGTATAAGAGGAGGCTTGAGGGTCACTTGGAGAGTACACCAGAGTGATCAGTCATTCTATTCTCTAGAGCGGGGTTTGCTAAGAGAGATAGAATTAGTGATCAGGAGATGCAGCTGAAGGGCATTTGAGTACAGAGAGACAGAAAGGCAGAGATAATGTCGGGAGAGCAACACAATAGCCAAGGAGAGTGACGCAAAGCCATCCAGGGCCCACGCAAAGGCAGTCCAGAGTTGTGCAGAGCCTCAAAGAGGCCAACGCTGCTGACGCAGAGGGCCAAAGGGCTGACGCAGGGCCTCCCAGGGCAGACCCATTCGAGGTGACGCAGGGCCAACGTAAGGCAAAGAGGGGCTGACGCAGTGCAGAAAGAGGCTGATGCTCAGGTTTCTGGGGCAGATTTATGCTGAGTAGCTACCGAAAGGATTATCCGGGGTTTCAGCCAGAAGATTTGTCGGAAACTGATAGCATTACTGCCAAGGAAATTCTTCGTTGGGTAGGCCGGTTTCGGCACCCAGATTGTACTTTGATATTGCTTAATAAGAAAACCCTCGGATAGCTGCCCCGGTTTCCCACATTGGGTTTTTTCGAGGACATTAGTCCAAAAATAATGGTGCCATATGGTGTGTTTGATTCTGTTTCTTTTAGTTGTTGATCTGTAATATGTTGAGCATGCACTAGTGTTTATTTTCAGTATTTACATTGTAAAGTAAATAACTTGTTAAGAAAAATAACAAGTAGGTAGGAATAAATCTGATAAAGTGCATAGAGGTTTTCTATCTAAGTAAACTTAGAAACTTCAACATAGTATCAGAGCGTGATTGCAGATCACAGGAGGACTAAGGACATCAGCCGATCGGAGCAATAGCAGCGGAAAACAGCTGTCCCGATGTGACAGAAGTTGTTTCTAGCATAGCATCAACAAGGGGAGGGTGACGCAGTGCCTACGTCATCAAGGGTGAGCTGAGAAGAAATAGCGTAGAGGCTAAGGAGGCAAAGGGAGCCTCACGCAGAGCCACGCAAAAGCTAGGAAGGCTGACGCAGTTGGCTGAAGAGGCCAAATTGCTGGTGTCGGGATTGCGCAGAGCCTAGGAGCCCTCACCTTCAGGTTGTTGGGGTTTAGAAGGCTATGGGAATATTGCAAAGTGGCGTTGGTGAGGTACTGTAGTCAGAACAATGCCTAACAAAGCAAGGCCAGAGGAGTTGCTACCGAGGGTTTCCAGCCGATGAACCCGATTCAGTGGTGCGGTTGCACAAGACGATCAGAGTAGGGAGCATCTCGACAGCAGCAGAAGGATTTCCAGGAGGGAAATAAGACTCAAAGGGAGTCCAAAAGAGAACTTCCAGACGGGAAGTAGAGACTCAAAGGAGTCGAATAGAGAACTTCCAGGAGAGAAGTAGAGGAGTATCATGGCACTACACGGAGTAAGAGACCAGGATAGACTAGACGGAGCGTCGAACTTCGCAGTTTGGAAGGCCAGAATCTTATTCGTATTTGACAAGAATCGTGTCAAGAACTTCGCCTTGAAGGTAACAGCTATCCCAATCAACCTCAATGATAATGGTATGAGGAGGCGATGGCGGGGGCCAAAAGCATTATCGTTGACGGGGTCAAGGATCATGTAGTACCACACATAGCTGAGAAGGAAACGACATTTGAGATGTGGGAGGCTCTCAAGAAGCTGTACCAGCATACTTCTGTGCAAAGAAGAATGTTGCTTGAGAATCAATTGAGGTCGTATCAGATGAAGAAGGGAGAACCGATTAACACCTTCCTTAGAGGACTGAATGAGATCCGAGATCAATTGACTACTATAGAGGCTACACCAGATCAGGAGTTGATGGTGAGGACAGCCCTAAATGCTGTCTTAGAAGATTGGAAGGTATTTGTCCAGGGTATACTAGGCAGAGGGACTCTCCCACCTTGGGACTAGATGTGGGCAGCTCTTCGCCAGGCAGAGATCAGACAGCAGTCGAAGACGGGTAGCAGCAGCAAGGGGATCAAACTCAAGCAGGAGGAGGAAGATGTGGCCCTAGCATCTGAGGGAAAGCAGGAGAAGCGGAAGAAGAAAGATCTCTCCAAGATCAAGTGCTTCCACTATGAGGAGCTGGGTCATTATGCGACCCAGTGTCCAAGGAAGAAGAGTAAGGGAGAGTTTTTTTAGACTAAGGCAGCGCCAGCACGAGAAGAGAGGGAAGTTTTGACAGACGATAACTATCCCATGAGTGCACACGCACCACTTGAGCGAAAGAGGGGAGACATCAAGTTGTAGTCAAGCAGACTACAGGCGATGAAGGGCAGGATCCTTGAGGTACCCAACCTCTTGGATTAGACCTTGCTACAGGAGCCCCAAAGAGGAGTAGCAGGACTGGCTGATGTGGGAAGAGACGGATGCGGATGAAGCGGCAGAGAGCTACAGTGCAAGAGTCCCAGGACAGCATGAGGCTAGGAGGCTGCAACAGTGCAAGAGGCACAGGAGCGTTGCACCAGTGTAGGATGCAACAGAGAGGTATGCAACGGCTCGAGATGCAGGGAGTTGTTGCAGCAGCGCAGAGGTCAGAGAGGGAGCTTCAACATCAGGAGGGTCTCTAGCCCAACAGAGAGGTCAGAGTTGGGAGATCAGTTACTTCCTTCTCAGTCACTGAGTTGCATTGCAGCAGTGGGCAGCACAATGCAACATGATGAGAGGAGGTGCAATGCAAATGCAGTACTGGGAGAAAGGACTAGCAGCAGCACGGATGCAGAGGGAGTTGTCGTACAGATGCAGTAGTGACAGTGTTAGAACCATGGGTAGCAATACAGGATACAACAGTGCAGAGGATGGTGGGTAGCAAGCCTAGCATCAGCGCAGGGACCGATGATGAATGATCAGAGTAATACTCAGTGAGGAGTATTGTTAGAGCACAATCCTCGCTAAGAGGGAGTGTTAATTTGGGGTAGCATCGGATGTGCTCTAGCCACAAAATTTGGTGGAGAGGTTGGGGCACATGAGATCTCCAATACCCAGAAAGGGTTTGGGCAGATCCTAAACAATTCAAGAGATATTAAAATAATTAATATTTTTAACAGAGTCCCTAAGTTTAAACTTAGGGAGTGTTGATTTGGGGTAGCATCGGATGTGCTCTAGCCATAAAATTTGGTGGAGAGGTTGGGGCACATGAGATCTCCAATACCCAAAAAGGGTTTGGGCAAATTCTAAACAGTCCAGGAGATATTAAAATAATTAATATTTTTAATGGAGTCTAAGTTTAAACTTAGG
Organism: Pinus taeda; assembly: GCA_000404065.3. Lineage (NCBI taxonomy): Eukaryota > Viridiplantae > Streptophyta > Pinopsida > Pinales > Pinaceae > Pinus > Pinus taeda. The sequence continues at coordinate 105,623 of APFE030042798.1, read as the reverse complement.
GAAATTAAAATATTAATGTGAATTAATATGAAATTGTGTTAGAATGGTCCAAAAGACATGGATCAAGCCAGATCTAATCTTAGCCGTTGATTAGGGACTTAATCTCCACCGTTGATATGTCAACAAGAAAAGTATAAGAGAAGGCTTGAGGATCACTTGGAGAGTACACTAGAGTGATCAATGATTTTATTCTCTAGAGCGGGGTTTGCTAAGAGAGATAGAATTAGTGATTAGGAGATGCAACTGAGGGGCATTTGAGTACAGAGAGACAGAAAGGCAAAGATAGTGTCGGGAGAGCAACGCAGTAGCCAAGGAGAGTGAGACAAAGACGCAGAGGCAGTCAGGAGTTGCGCAGACCCTCAGAGAGGCCAACGTTGCTGACGCAGACGACCAGAGGGCTGACGCAGGGCCTCCCAGGGCTAAGAAGACCCATCCGGGGTGATGCAAGGCCAACGTGAGGTAGAGAGGAGTTGACGCAGTCCAAAGAGAGGCTAGCATTGGGGTTTCTGGAGCAAATTTGTGCTGAGTAGATGCCGAAAGGATTATCCGGGATTTCAGCCAAAAGATTTGTCAGAAACTGAGAGGCATTACTACCAAGGAAATTCTCTGTTGGGTAGGCCAGTTTCGGCACCCAAATTGTACTCTGATATTGATTAATAAAAAAACACTCAAATAGCTGCACCGGTTTTCCCACATTGGGTTTTTCCGAGGACATTAGTCCAAAAATAATGGTGTCATATGGTGTGTTTGTTTTCAGTATTTACATTCTAAATAACTTGTTAAGAAAAATAACAAGTAGGTAGGAATAAATCAGATAAAGTGCATGGAGGGTTTCTATCTAAGTAAACTTAAAAGCCGCAGCATTAATCCAAGGTAGATAATCTATTGTAAGGAGGTCTGAAACCTACCTTGTCTGTGATCTGAGTTGCTGTTATTACAGATCTATTCTTTGGTTGAAGTTTGAGCTCAAGGAGAATATATTTCAGTCTTTCTTTCTATGGTATGATGAGAGGATCAGCCTCTCCTTGGTGATATTGTTCTACATGCAGCTGTCTTGGAGACTCAGCACTTGTGGAACTTGTGGTCAGTATAGTCTATTTCTTGATGTATTGTTGAAGGATCTCTCTAGGGAAATTTGTTTGGTTTTTCCCCTTTGTGAGGTTTTGCCCTAGTCTCTGACCTAATCCTTGGTGTCTCTTGTTATTGTGCATTGTAATTTCTTCTTTCTCCTTACTGCTTGATTAAATTTCTGAAGTGTAATTATTTGATGAAGAGATAATAATTGTAAAGAATATCTAATTCATTCACAAATAATTATCAGGAGTTTAAAAATCCTACTTGTACACATCATACCTGGCATTTCAACATGGTAGCAGGTGTAAAGGAAGAAAGTTGTGGATCACTTCTTAGAAGAAGCCCTTGAAAGAAGCTCTTGAAAGAAGATCCTGGAAATTTCTTGAGACAAGCCTGAAAGTTGAAAGTTCTTGAGTCATGACTTATGACCAATGTAGCTTCTATAGATGCATATGATTTCTCCTTTGTGGTTCTGTATGACTCCCCCTATTCCAGCTTGTCTTGGGTTGGCTTTTGAGGCTCCAGCGAAATTCAATTTGAAGTGGTGAACTGGCAGTGGAGCCCAGACTTCAGGGCTTGTTGCTTTGGGAGTTAAGCATATAGAGCCTGTTGGAGAGGGAGCTCGGTCGAATTGTCACCAGTGAAAGCTAATCAGTTAGGCTTAGTAAGATTTGCAAATTGTGGCGATAATACCCTTGGGCCTTCACATATCCATTGGTAATGCCCAGAGTTTAGCAATCATTCACCGTGTCACTAACCATCAATGAAATGTGTACAGTGTATCAAAGCATATCCATGTCCACCATAAAAGCATTACAACTATGTCTCGTCCATACTAAATCATGGTGAAACACATGATCATATGTCCTAAATCATACCAACTGTTGTAACCCAAAAAACTATAACAGAATCATTAACATGTGCTGAATTGAAACAAACCTATAATAGCCAACTGGAATTATCATGGGGAAACACATGATCATATTTCCTAAATCATACCAACTGTTGTATACCCAAAAAACTAATTAACATGTGCGGAATTGAATAAAATATATAAGAGCCAACTGGAATTACTCATGCATGAATATACATATGGATCCATATCATGATGCATTGTTTATGACATGAAGCAATCTACAATTGTCAATTCATCAAACAGCCAAGAAGAAAATTGTTAACCGTCATCACATTTGACAAACTATATTGAATGGTGCCTCATTAAACAGTCATTCATAATTATATCAGACTAAAGGATTCCTTGACAAGTGCTACGACTCAGGTGGTGGGGGATCTTGTTTAGCAAGGGGGATGATTTGATTTTCACAAAGGGGAATTCTGGCCACAACAAAGATATGCCGAGCAGCAATATTTAGAACATGTAGCAACACTTTGCAAATTCACTAACTGATTATTTTTGTGATCAACACATCATATTTTGACATCTCCTCTTTTGCTCACTACCAGGATTTTCAGACCATTCAGTTTATAGCACTTCTATTGTACCTGCACCATTTCTTAGATTTCCTCTTTCAGCTTCATTAGCTTTCTTTAACTAGATATTCAGCAGCTAGATTCTAACCAACTCTTAGATCTTGAATCTCACTATCTTTCTGCTTGTAGCATTGATTTAGGAGATGGCTTGGCATTCCCACTTTGAACAGATATGGTTTTTACTTCCGTTGATCTATTTTGTGGTCTTTTGTTGGACATTTATACAATATTTTTATCTTATCTCACAAATATTTATTTCTAAACATATATACTGCCCAGGCCTTCTAAGGCAAAACTGACCTTAAATTCAGTAACATGCGTAAAGATTTATGCATAATAAGATGAAAAATACAAGTAACATAAAGCATACATCAAAATGGAAGAAGAATGCCAAATTTGATCAAGAAATATGGAAATACCTTACTGTCCTCAGTTATTTTCTCTTGGGGACCCTCCGAGCTTTCTGCATTCTTATGAACCTTCTCTTCGGATTCTCCATCTGCATCAACAGCTTTCACTTCAGTGTCTTCTTGCATTTTGTCTTGAGAATCTATCTGTCTATTTAAACTGCATATATGCTTCACCCCTTCCATGAGTTTCTCCAACCATCTATCACGTGACTTCGCTCCAGTTAGTACATTTTGATTCAACAGAATGGTATAAGTCTCAGAAGCATTTCCCCACTGTCCATCATTCATAGAGCTTCCTGGCGTTTCTGCTTTTCCAAACGGTTCTGATCTCCCTGTTGCATCTTCATCTCTAAATGTGTTTATAGGTGTCACAGTCTTCCTTCGAACCTGTCTTTTGTTCATTTCAGACTCCTCTAGATCAGGGACAAATTCATCTGACTCAACATCAGGGAGTTCACCTAAAGCCTTGCGAGTTTTTTGCACTAGCAAATCAATTTCTTTCTGCTTCGAATCTTCATAATCTTTGTCAGTCAATTTCCAAAGTTTTCTCGCAACTGTGTCATAAACCTTTTGCACAATAAAGCCTGGATGCTTTGTGCGGGGAGGAAGTTGCTTGTTTAGTGGAATAAAGTGCACAACACATTTGTGCATAACAGACTCTGCAGGCACTTCATCATGATGGAAACTATAAAATAGTTCACGTGCATCACGTGCTTGCCAGCTTCCTCCCCCTTTCCTTTCAGCTTCCTCGGGCCGGTAAAACCATTGACCTACAACAGCAAGAGAGCCATCTTTTGCTTGCTTTATATCCTAGAAAAAAAAACAAAAAAATTGTCAATTAAAATAATTTCAACCAATGTTAATAGCAGATATGCATGCTACATGAAGCCATATAATTTTCATATTAAGATATGGCAACCGCCATTTTCCATCTAAGAAAAGCGCATATAAAATGTCCTAAAAATAAATATTATTCTAGACTACAACAAAAATGGAAAAATACAAGCTCTAGTTGTCTGGAAATTTCTAAAGCAGTTAAGAATTGGGACATGGATTTTTCCACTATCTAATAGGAAACTTGAAGGAACTGTGTCCTCAAGTGACAATGGTGAATATAAACATCATTTTTAATATCAATAGAAAATGAGAATCTCACAAACTCTGCTTCAGTACCTTTTGACATAGGAGTTGAGACTTTCCAATTATAACAATCTATAAGAAATTGGCATTGCACCACAGGATGGAATTTAAAACAAGACAACATAGAAAAATTTAAGTCAGACATTCCCCATCGTTCAATCTCAAATAAGATACAGGCAACTGTTATTGCCACATATCAATTGATTGTCTTGCACTATATGATGGAATTTAAAACAAGATGGCATAGAAAAATTTAATTCAGAGATTCCCCTTCATTCAATCTCAAATAAGCTACAGGCAACCGTTATTGCCATACACCAAATTCATTTTGTCTAGTGATTAAAAAAGTGAGAAGCATGATTAGGCATAGTTGTCTAGTGATTAAAAAAGTGAGGAGGATGGTTAGGCATACTTATGCTTAATAGTCACTACAACAGCCTTGTGAAGAACATGCATCAATTCTTTCCAAAGAGAAAAAGCAAGAAAGGCAAGACAAACAACTTTTCCAGGCTCCCACAAATTATAATAGGGCAAGAAGGCAATCTTGATTGACTAAACAAAAAGTGGAAGATTATTCAGATAGAAAAAATCAGTAGGTACTTAAGCCCCATCTGCAATAGATGTGTCTTAAAAAGGATTTGTAACAATGGATCTTAAATAAATTTGTGTTAACAATCAACAAATGGCATCATAAAGATATCTCAATACCTGCAAGAATCACCATTACAGACAGAATTTTAGCTGCAAACCATGTGTCCTACTGATGTCTTTAACTGACCACTACATGCAACCACAATTTAGAACTTGGAACAAGAACTAAGCAGATCATTATGGGGAAGCAGTGATGGGGAAGGGGCCTGCCTTTAGTAGCTTGACATGTTTGTACTCTCCCTCGAGAAGACAGGGAGCTCCACCGAGTGATGTACTAACACAAGGAACAGTCGTGGGAAAATAGATTGTCAAAGTAGGCAGAGGAGATGCTGCTTGGTAGACTGTGACCTGCAGTCATATTCAGATTGCTCTCTATATAGGGGGCCTTAAAGATCCCTTTTGGATTCTGTGATAATGATGGTGTTGCAGCAGCCTTTGAAAACGCAGGTTCCAGCCTACTGTGGAGATCTCATAAGCCTGAAAAATGGTTTCCAAAGATTTATCCTGGCTCTTTAAAGATCCCAGGAATGGATGAAACCTACCTTACAGAACACATCCCTTAGGGGCCAAGTGTCCGTATCATGTGTCAGGCACATGACACACTAAGACACATGTTTCGCATGTGCCTAAAACAGAACATATACCTAAGATAAGTCACGACATGTCAGAGGCAATGGTACTATTGAGCCAGCTGCAAGAGATGGCTAATAATTTTTGGAGCCCAAGGAGCAAAAGAATGGCAATGATTACATCCTTGTTGAATAGCTCCAGATTAGACGACAGCATGAGAGGATATCTGAACATCATAGTTTGGATTTTGGACATTTTTGGCATTCTTATATCAATTTTGATATTCTTATCAATTTCCTGAATAGAATTTGTCAACTAAGCTGGCATTGGCAAGATGACTAATATAGACTTTATAAGTAGGAAACCCTAGGTTTTATGTGAGCTGGCTTTGTATATATTTTCTCTGAGAGGAAGGTTGTCAAAAAAGCACAGCAAAAATGTACTGCCATATCCAAGCAGAAATAAGGGGTAGCCATAAAACCCCAGACTTTGTGTGTCTTCCTCTACTCCAGCTTTTGTTACCAATCCAGAAAAGCCATGCCCATCATCGTATGTAAATTATTGAGTTAATATATATTATATAGGCATAGGCATATAATTATAGAAGCATATATCATATACATATAATACAGATAATCATAATCCTCTTACTCAACAAAATAGCAAGTATAAAATGTAACAAAAATGTCTACATGTTTCTTAGGGAAAACATAATATTATTTACACATCTTCACAAATTTGAAAACAATATTGATTATTTTTCTGTTTGTGGTGTTTCTAAAGCTACATATATACATTTGAATCATGCACACCAAACTCCGTCTTATTTACATGCAGAGGGAGGAGTAGTTGAAGGAAAAGACAAAGATGTGGGATGTATTCCATAATGACATGGATCTGGACAGCAGTGTTGAGTTGGCATTCACCAACCCAAATCTTAAGAAACAAGTACTAAAGCCAGTCCCTTTTGATAATGGTGATCCTCTTGAGGGGTCATCCACCACCCCAGAAAATGCAGATGTTGGATCGGATATAGAGGATGGAGAAGAGAGCAGTGGCTGTGATGGTTATTTTTCTGATGATTCTAACATTGAGGAGGACTACTGACCATGACAAGTTATGAGATTCTTCCATCTAAGGTTCTACTCTCTACCCTAATTTACATTTACCATTGACATTCCCACCTATAGTATCAATTACCATACTTCTAGTTACCAAAATCGCAATTTAATTCCGATAACATCGGCAAATTGCGGTTTTCTCAGCCTACCGGTTTTATCGGCTGATTTTTTGGCGATTTTGTCGAAATCAAAAAACTCCCACTTAAATCGTAAAAGTCATGATTTAATCGCGAGTCAATGCAAAAACTTGGGAAGATCTCGCTGGGTAGCATATAAGTCAAAAAAAAATTCCCTCATTTCACACTTTGAGCTCAGCTATTCAACCTTGTGAAAAGGGACGGGGTTTCTGACTGCCAAGGAGGAGGAGATTTCAGGGTTTTGTGGCATGGAGTTTCATTTCTCCACTGCTCAATACTTTTCTCCAGCAGTGGCAGATTTGCAAGTAGGTGCCAATGTTTTTCATGTTTTTATTGAAATTGAATGGGAGACCAGGGTTTTCTGTAAAATATGTTTTCTCCTCACCTAACAAGATTTCAAACACCCATTCTATCGTTGACAAATGTTCATATCCAGCAGACTGAGTTATCTTTTAATGTTTATCACCGAGTCTAGGTGGATGTCCTTTGGTACAAAGCATGGATTGCAGCTAAGTTGCACGAAACGGATACGAGTTTCCGAAACGGGAAGCGATATGAAACGCGACCTCCCCAAATTTTGGAAACGGGGAAACACGAATGACCTATATATATATATATATATATTAATATATTTAATTATATATATGTGCAATCATAAGCATAAATGTACATATAATTTATTCACTTAAACATAATTATTTAATTTACATCACATTTCTTATGATGATCACATTAATGATAATTAATATCGGATATCCAAGGCACCTTTATTATATATCCAATTTCAAAATCGCCTTATTATTATATATGGGCTGAAGTACATAGGACTATAGGCTGCAAGAGAGACATCCCAAATCAGGATTTTCTGCATTACATCCCATTCTTTAGAAGGACCATTGTTGTATTGGGAGTCTTCCTCCTACATAGTTGAACGACCTTAGTGTCTTGATTAATACACATTTCATTCCTAGTACCCTACATGATCTTGATTATTGGAGTTTCCCTGCATAGAGGGCTTTGTTCTCTTGATTAAATACAAGTTCCATTACCTGTACATGATAAAATTCCATTGGAAACATTGCAATCCTCCAATCTAAATCTTAAAAAACAATAAGTTTGCTGGATTTTTGAGTGAGATCTAAATTCTCTTTTCTCCATATGAAATCCAATGAGGGCGAAACCACTCTCAAACATCCTGAGTCATTTCATGGTAATGTTAAAATTTTAAGTAAAAGGATGAAAATGAAAAATAAAGGAGAATATCACACATTACCATGAACTGCATATCCCCCAAACTTCCTGATGAAATGCATATCAACACTAGGGCAAAAATTCACTTTTATAACTTTAGACACGCATCTAGAAGCAATAAGAAGTCACTAACATACCCTAAAAGTAAATTAAAAAACAAATTTAAAAAAAACACAAGTTAATGAGGAAACGTGTGTTGTACGGCCCTGAAACGCGTTCCTAGTCGTACTAGCCACGCTTCCATTTCGGGAAACGTGGCAGTACGGCCGGAAACGCATTTCACGGCCGTACCAAACGCGTATACCACGTTTCCTGCAACATAGGATTGCAGCATGCTTTGGTCATCATGTGGCAAACTATCTAATTCATGCACAGAGCAGTAGACCCTGTATTGCTGTTCATCCTCATGTTTGCATCACACAGTTGATCCTAGAGCATACTAACCTTATCTTTGGTAATCCACTGCTTGTCACTAACATTTGTGATTTTTCGTATAAAGCACCACTACAGGATACCAATTTTGTATCCAGATTCCATAGTTTTGTTCCACTTTCCACTGGAAACTTGGCCATTTGATAAATTTTCTAAGTCAACGAAATGTGGTACAATCTTGTCAACACCTGCTGAGTGGGGGGACTGTTCATTCACATGGCGATAAAACCTCAAAACCTGTAACCTCCTTTGTAATTCATGAAGGGATTCTGGACTGCGGAATACCCTGTTTTGAAATTTACATCTGTTCATGCCTGCCCCCATCGACAATTCCAAGAGTGAGAAGAAACATTTAAATCCACACTTAGAGTTTGTTTATCTTGGAGTGTATCATAATTATATGCCACGTATTGCAAATGATCCAAATGGGCTATAGATAACTAAAGAGAAGAACCTTCATCCTCGAGGGGCTGCAAATTTATACAGTTCTCAGAAAGTGAAAGCCTTCAAACCTGTAACCTCTTTTTGTAATTCATGAGCAATTCCCAATTTTGATCAAAATAATTTAGATCTGTTTCATGCCTTCCTCCATCGACAATTCCAGCCTCAAAGGAGGGAGAAGAGGCATTTACGTTCACATTTAGAGTTTGTCTATCTTGGAGTATATCTGAAAACCCATGCATTCTATGATTATGAATCTATCAATCTGTTGGAGCATGCACACATGTTGAATTTCTTTCATCTTTTAATCAACAGATATGTTGTATTATATATCTCATGTGATGGATAATTTTTAATTTTTTTCAATTTTTTTCAATTTTTTTGTACCCTAGGTTCGACTTCAAAAAAAATGTCGAGGCACTTGGACCCCATGTGAGAATAAGGTGACCCTGATGTTGTGTTAGTTTTGTAGCATCAGACAGGTTTTCTAGTCTCAACTTTGGTTAGAGAGGCTAAGGAACACAAGATCTCTAGAACCCAGAAAACGTTTTAGGAGAAAACACCTAAAAATGCCTCAATTAAGTTGATTGATCAATAATTAAATATTTCTTAAATCTAACTTAGGAAAAGTGATTAATTAACAGCAATTAATTGATAAATGTGAGATTTCTCTAGAAACTCATATGGATCAAGTTGAAGATGATCTTAGTAATTGATGGGGATCTAATCATGGTCGTTGGTTCACCAGAGAGAGATTATAAGAGCAACTCGGTGGGTAGATGGATGGAGAATACACTTGTGAGGTTGAGTTCCTTAGCAAATCGAACTATCTAGCTACAGCAGCAAAGCAAGGAAGAGTAGTTCAAGCTAGAAGGGACACAGAGATAGAGAGGGAGCACAGACAGTGATATACGGTGGATTTTCTAATGCTAGAAGAGTCAGCTGAGAGAGGTAGAGTATTCCACAAGGAGGTTGCACAGGGGCTTGCACAGAAACTCAAGGAGGCAATTTGATCCAGCCAGAAGAGAGATCCATTCAGGAGCTGAGTGTTGGGAAGATTCTTCCAGAGGGCCAGCGAATCCTTCTCAAGGGCAGAGACAGTCAACAACAGTGGATTGCAACCTATGTTGCACGGGTTTGAAAACCTAAGGGTGGGGTTCTCGAACCCATCTTGGGTTCTTGTCCCCAAAAACTGGATTCGTGTACGAGTGCTTCTGAAAGGAATCCATAAGAACCGAGTTTGGCTAGTAAGAATCAAGTTCTCCATTAAAAAACTTTGGGTTCGTTTGTCTTTTAGGGTACACTAAACCCTGATAATAGGTACGTGGAACCCCAAAATCGGGTTCCTTAGGGTTCATGTGGAACGATTTTGAATTAAAATTTTAAATAAAAGAATTTGTTGAAAGTCAAAATGTAAACCATAAAACCTAAAAGTCGATTTTGCCATTCATATGGTTCACCCTTCGATGGCGGCATTTGATTTGAGACGGAGAGCATTCACTGGTGTGTTTGAGCAGCATTCCTTGGTGTGTGTGCACGAGACTGGAGGTTTCCACAAAGACGCCTTCAGACACCTTCTTCGTTGGTGTGCAGGAGACGCCTTGTTCGCTGATGTGTAGGAGAACATTTTTTCCACAAGGCGCCTTGTTCGCTGATGTGTAGGAGAACATTTTTTCCACAAGGCGCCTTATTCATTGGTGTGCAGGATGTTGATTTTTGAGTAGCTTGGGAGGTACTCCAAGCCCTAGCGTTCGGGGATTGGATGGCAAAGCACCACAAGAGTCACTAGTGGGCTTGGAACCCAAGCTTGGGGTTTTGCACCCATCAAGATTTGAGCTAAAACCATGAGCACATTTCAACATGTGATGGATGAGGATGATAGCTCTTAACAAGACAAATCTAACGCAACGAGAATCATCCAATTCCAAGTTGTAGAAATGGAGATATGAATTTTTGAAATCTAATTAATGGGTTTGCACATGAAGTGTCAAGGTCGACTTGGTGTAAAAATGACTTGTGACAGTGGTTCAAGCCCTAGAATGACGTTGAGGAAGCCCTCTTGTTGGTGTATAAATAAGAGGTGTTGTGAAGGCATTTGATCATCCAAAAAAGGGTGAAATGCAAGAGCTCATGAAATGATTTTAGGAACTCAGCATACCTTGCTGGTTTGGGGAGGAGAACTTAAGCAAGAAGAAAAGGTTGTGTAAGAGTCTTTTAAGTTATGTTTGAAGGGTTGCTCCAATGTGGAGGGAGGTTGAGTTAGTCAAGAGGAGCAGAGGAGAAGAAATACATGTGTTGAGGGCCGCAACAAGGAAGACAGGCCAGCGAAGGTGTGAAGCGTCGTTTGGAGGTCAAGATCAGCGATCTAAAGTACTGGAAGGAGGTCAAGATACCTTGTAGGAGCGCTGCATGGATAAGGGACTATTCGGGGCAAGAAAACACATCAAATCCCCCTAAAACAAGTAAAGAAAGGGACTTTCCTGTGACGACTAGGCCGCAGGCCTGTAGGTGATATTTTGAGGGTCAAAACAACCCTAACGTGGCATTGTTGGTGCCTCCTTACACAGCAAGGTCACCTAGCTTGTAAAGGGGAGGTGGTCACATCAATTGAAGTGTGTTTTGAGCAAGCAGTTGGGTTGTTGTAGGTTGCAATGGGAGCCCTAACCAATGATCAGAACACCACCCATGAATAGCAAAATAGAAGTATGTATTTTCTCCATTGAGGTCTTGCGTTGGGTCATAGTTTGTGCCCTATTTTGGTTCGGTTGAAAAGCAGTCTATGGGTGCCACGTGTTGGGGTTAACATGGAATGTTGTATACCCCAATTAGGAGCAGAACTTGCAGTGAAGCATTGAAGGCTAGATGTGTGCAATAGCTCCTCTATTGCAAAGCAAAGGGCAGATGTGGAGAAGCTTGTGGGCAGCCAATAGAAGGGTCTCCTAGGTGTGAGGATGCCCTAGTTAGGTGTAGATGCTAAAACATGGACTGGCCACTCGTGGACTATTGGAGGGCAGCGTGAGAGTGCACCAAGTGTGAACTTGGATTAGGCATTTATGGTCTGTTGGAGGATAGTGTGATAGTGTCCAAGTTGGAGCCCAATGTGCACCATCTTCATGGACCTAGATGGTTGCAAGAGTGGTAATTGTTGAGCCCAAGCATTGACAAACCAGAGGAGCAGTTGTGGAGCTCGAGACTTGTGTGTGGAAAAGGACTTCTATAGCAAATGATGGCAGTGTTCCTAACCCGTGTTCATTGTGGGAGATGGACATCTTGTAGTGATAGGTGGAAGCCCTCCATGCCCTATGTTGGTCTTCATTGGTGCAACACAAGAAGACCATAGTGGGCTGAAGTCCCTGAGTAGCTGAGGAGCAGCAGTGGGCAGTTGAGAGTTGTTCACATGTGGAGCTGTGAACAACTCGACAAGAGTCTCGATCTGTTGATGAGTTTATGGACGAACGATCAACTAGTGAGCAGATTGGATAGCTAAGATTCAGTGACCAGATAGACTTGGAGCATTGATAGAGGCAGGAGTTGTGGATCGGGAGCCGAAGGATCAAGCAGGTACAGGGTACGACCGAGAGGAGCTGAGAGAGTGTGCTACATCAGCCAGATGGTCAGAGTATCTTCTTGACGACATATTGGTCGTCAATGTACTAACACAAAGCCCTAGTTTTGTATCTTGTAATAATGGATGTATGAAGGCCATTATCCCCGGTACAGGAGCCCTAGACTATTGTATTATATCAGTAGGATTAATATAACGAAGTTGGGTTAAAAATTGTAAAAAGTTGTCTATATTCTGTGCACTAGTAGATTTTATGTTGTTTATATTCCACTATGCAAAGTAGTATCGTTGTGATTCTTGGTTTGGTAACGTCGGAGATTTTAAGACTCTATCCTAGATCCAAGGTCGTAGAAATTCAACGCAGGAGACGCAATTCGTGAACCTAACCTCTTTTCCACAAAGATGCAATTTGTGCTTGAAGATTCACAGGTAGTTGACTCTTGAGTTTTTTGGGATGCTATACCGTGCAACATGAATTAATTTTGTGTGTTCATTGTTTGCAAAACTAAATTAGCAAATTAATAGTCTTTCAGATGTTTGATACATGATCTCTCATGTAAATTCTTCTAGTTACATATATGTGGTGACAAACAGAGTTATTAAAATTTGGAAAATCACAATCCCAATCATAGAGATCATTTGTTGACATGACCATTGCATATGCTATGTATATATTTTTCTTTTCCTTTTTATTTTCTCTTATCCACCGTAATACCTGAAATATTGTAAGTTAATTGGTGCAAAGATAAGTAACCTACTATTAATCATGAATTTGATAAGTTTGAGAACAAGATATTGTAAAAAGGATCACTCAGTATGGTCACACCCTTCAGTGAAAGCATCGATCAGATCAAAATTTATCCCTCTGGAAGCATTAAGATGTTAGGGTATTGTCAATTCTTCAAAATATATTTTCCCTCTAGGTGTTTCTCAAATTTCCATTGATCCATCTAGCAGTGCACAAGAGTTAACAAACAACTCAAATTTTTCAAGTTATAATGAAGGAATGATGTCCCTCAGTTTCACCATTAAACCATTTGGGCAACATTCAAGTGTTATTCTTAGTTTGGTTTGAAGAGAATTTTTCAACCGACACCTAGTTGCTAAAATTCAACATCATCATGTCCCTTGTCTCACATTCTGGGTGGATAAAACTCTCGTTTACCTTTCTGGTGATCAGATTTTTAATTTTAATTTTTTTAGGGATAGGTGATTTTGAATCCCATGGAGATTTAAAAGGGAATTCATATTCTATTATCAATTATTAGTTTCATTATTCATGATAGTTGATCATTCCAATAACCTCATTCAGAGTAGAGATATCATGTAGAGGTGAAAACTGCGTTGTTTATGGCAGAATTGTGTTGTGTAAACTTCATAATTCAGGCAGTCGTAGTATCTATGGCTATTGTATAATTACTTTGACAAATATGTGAAATTCAAATAATTTTATTTGTATCAGTTCTAGTCATAGAGTAATCTTTACTTGTAGCTTCTTGTTGTCCATTAGCTATTTTAACCTCTATTAACATAAATCTTACTTTGAATTTTGTTAAGTAGATTGTCTTCCAAAATATGCAAAATCAAAAATCTCTTCATCAAATTCACAATATCCACTTTCGAAATATGTGGATCGGCAAAAACCTCAAAGGGTGTTGGGGGGCCAGCAACAATAAAATGCAATTTCTGGCAACTTGAATGGAAAGGGAGTTATACCAGACTTGAAACTCATTTTATGCAGATACCAAGGAAGGGTGTTGATGCTTGCACTGAAGACCTAGGTGATCCCACTAGACTCCCTAGTGCCAAACAAAAGCAACAAAGGGCTTATGGTAAGGCAAGCAAGGCAATCTCCAAGCCATGTCTCAATGTTGATGAAAATGACGACTCCAATGAGGAAGAATTACCATTTGATGATGAAGTTCAAGTTGGTGATGAGCATGTGCCATCTAGAGCATCAAAAAGCACTACCAGTCAAGCACACAAGAAGCCTAAACGTGGTGGCCTTTATGACATGTTTGATGTGAAAGACAGGGAGGGTGTTGATCTTGCAATACCAAGATTTTTTCTTGCATGCGGCACTTTTCAATGTAGCTTGTGTTGGGAATCACGATTGTCGTTAGACCAGAACCCGCAGGTGTTAGTCAATGATCGCATCACCAGAGACAAGTATCCATGGGAAGCGATTAGTCCATGTTGTGAAACAGACGGGGAGCGATGGTTTATCCAATGCCCAGCAATCTCCCCCGCAACGCGAGCCAAGTGTGTATCAAACTCACGACCTATGCTCTAATACCACTTGTTGGGAATCACGATTGTCATTAAACCAAAACCCGCAGGTGTTAGTCAACGATCGCATCGCCAGAAATAAGGTTCCATGAGAGGCAGTTAATCCATGTCGTGAAACACATGGGAAGCATTGGTTTATCCAATGTCCAACAGCCCGTTCACCCTATTTTGAGAAAATGGTTTGTGCTATTAATAATGGACCACCAGGGTATAAAGCCTCTAGTTATGAAACGAATTGTGTTGGTGGACAAGGAGAAAGTCTCTCTTGAGAAGACAATGCCACCCTTGAAGGCATCTTGGAGTGTAGATGGATGTTCAATTGTCATAAATGGATGGAATGATTGTACGAATCATCCATTGATAAACATCATTGTCTCTTCCCTGTCTGGTCCTTATTTTCTTAGAGCCATTAATTGTTCCAGTCACTGTTGCAAGAACCATCCTGCCCCCCCAAGGATCTAGAGGCAGAACCACGTCCTGTACAGATCCGCCACCAATCCTTCGGCAGAACCATGGATCCGATGCCTTCTTTTGGCGACTCTTGGAAATTTGGATCCATGGGAGCCCGATATGCGGTTATTGTTGCCTAATCCACAGCTCTGGAAAGGATCGGGTATGGATTTGTGGAGGTTTTAGCATGTATCCATCGCAGATCACAAGCGGATTCAAGAGAAGATGGATGGTTCACACTAACTCGCGCACTTTTTATTTGTTTTTTTGAAAATTTCGAATTGTTATGCGAGGAACTACACTTTCCAAACACTCCCAAGGTGCCCTTTGATGCTCCCTAGATGCTTCTTAGATGCTCCCTAATGGTAATGTTAAATTCTTAAAGTAAAAGGGACATTCTCCTTTATCTTTCATTTCCATTCTTTTACTTAAATCTTTAACATTACCATGAAATGACTCAGGATGTTTGAGAGTGGTTCCAACCTCATCAAACTTGATAAGGAGAAAATAGAATTTCATATCCCATTCCAATTCAGCAGACTTAACAGTTTTCATAATCAATGGGTTGTGGCATTTCATTGGATTATATCATGTACGAGGGCATGTGGTTGTCATTTAATCAAGAGCACCAAGCCTTATATGTAACCCAGTGTTGGTGTTGTTGATGGTTGAACTCCTTTGTCATGGCCTTAGTAATTATCTACCCTTCACTCAAGTCAAAATCATTGATCAAGCATGTTAAGCTTTCTCTACCATATTATAAGGCTTGGATTAAGCTATTTGATCAAAATTAGGCAATGTTGACTAATATCCCTATAGAATTGAAGTAGAGGGAAAGACTAGACAAGAGAAGAGGAATCTAGATTCTAAATGGTTGATGATCGAATAATTAATCATTGATGTACAATGGATGCCATATCTATCTTGATTTATGTACAAATGTGCATGTTTTCATGTCTTCTACAGCTAATTTGGTATTTTGGATGCTTTCTTTAATATAAATGGAAAAAAATATAAATATATATATATATAGCAGACGCTTCGCTTCCTAGATTTTTGGGAAATGACGCTTCTGCATTCTCGCTTCCAAAAAACGTCCCCGCTTCGCGCAACGTTGGTTTTAGTCAAAAAAAGAACACTATGTTCTTGAAAGACCAATTATGTGATTTCATTGCAAAGGTGGGACCATCCAATGTTGCTCAAGTTATCACTGATGCAACTCCAGTGAGCAAAGCAGCAGGGGCAATGGTTCAGAAGCAATACAAGTTAGTGACAAGTTTCAACTTTCAAGTTTGATTTATTTTATATTTAAATTACATGAATTACATTTTTTTATTTTGCGTACAAGTTTGATTTTCTTTCTAATTTTTAACAATAAACATTTTGATTTATTAATATTTTAATTTTGTCCTTGATGTGCACAGACATATTTTTTGGACACCATGTGCAGTGCATTCTTTGAATAATGCATTGAAGGACGTTGGGAAAATTGAATGGATTCAAGCATTAATTGAAAATGGCCACAAAATTCAAATGCTTATATGCAACCATCATGAATCACAAACCATTTACTGCAAGCATACCAAAATGGAGCTTCTAAAACTAGCAGATACCAGATTTGCAACTTACTACATTTTACTTAGGTGGCTTGTGGAGATGAAAGAGGCTTTATCTGCCATAGTTGTCAATGATATGTGGGACTAGTGGAGGTTATCTACCTCAGATGCAGCTTTGTAGGTGAAGAGGTTGATTTTCGTCTATGTTGCAGGAAACGTAGGGCAAGGGGGCATTTCCGTACTTAAATTTTCATCCTTTTACTTAAATTTTTAACATTACCATGAAATGACTCAGGATGTTTGAGAGTGGTTTCGCCCTCATTGGATTCCATATGGAGAAAGTAGAATTTTAGATCTCACTCAAAATCCAGCAGACTTATCTGTTTTTCAGGATTTCAGGATTGGGGGGATTGCAATGTTTCCATTGGATTTTATCATGTACTAGGCTATGGAACTTGTATTTAATCAAGAAAACCAAGCCCTCTATGCAGGGGAGACTCCCAATAATGAAGAGCATGTAGGGTACTAGGGTATGAAACTTGTATTTAATCAAGAGCACTAAGGTCGTTCGACTATGTAGGAGGAGACTCACAATCAAGCACGAGACAAGAAATTAGAAATTTCTCGTGGCTAATTTTGGATATTTCTATTTTCATTATGTGATCATTCATGAGTAATGTGGATGTAAATTTAGAGACTTATAGTTTATGCATTGACAATTGACAATTTTTATCATAATGTAATAAATTAGAATGTATCATATATGCTTTATGATTGCACATATTTCTTAAATGTCTTTTATATATATATATATATATATATATATATATATTTATATATTATATATATATATATTTTGCGTTTCCCCGTTTCCAAAATTTGAGGAGGTCGCGTTTCGTATCACTTCCCGTTTCGGAAACTCGTACCCGTTTCCCTGTTTCGTGCAACTTAGGTTTTGATCTATGGACTTGGTCAATGGCTATGAGGTTCGATGAGGTTCACCGAACCACTTTTTTTAAGGTTTGCCAAAATTCGAAACTCAAGGTTAAAGTTCGACGAACCTTGTGACATAGGTTATGAATTCCTAGATATGTGTGTTGACCTAGTCAATGATGGTCATAAGTCTTAGGATTTAATGAAGTCCTTGTCTGAAATTCTAGGATGTTGGTGCTTGGAAATCTAGTATATTATAACTAAACCCTAGTGAAGTTAAAAGTTGTTTAGTATGTGTGATATAACAATCTGAAATCTTTAGATGATTGTTGAAAAATGAAAATCTAGTGTTTGGCAGTTAAACCCTAGTAGTGACATTGTCTAGTGTGAAATATAACAACCTGAGATATATGATTGTTGAGATTAGAAATCTAAGGTTTTGGAATTGAACCTTAGTCGAATTAGAAATCTCTGATGAATATTTGAGATTTGTGAAAGAGATTGTTGAATTTGTGAAAATGGAAATCTAGGGTTTGCAAGTAACCTTAGTAGTAGTTGGTTATGTTAATGACTGATTGATGGTTGATTGAAAATCTAGGGGCTTGGAACTAACCCTAGTGGAAGCTGGTCACATTGATGCCTAAGCTGTGATTGACTTTGATTGATATATGAATCCCTAGTGAGAAGTCTAACATATGTATTTTGAAAGATTGTTAGATGCTTTGAAGATCTATATTTGTTTTGAATTGTTTTAGTGTTTGTTATATGTTGTAGTAAGGTATGTTATACCTTTGAAAGACACATTGAAACCCTAGATGGAATTAATGATCTTATGAAAGAGTCTAGGGTGTATAAAGTCCCTAGCAAGATGTTGAAGAGCATATGTCTCTTAATTAAGTATGGGTATCTAATATGAATAAGTTTGAAATGCTTTCGTGATTCTGATAATGCTAAAATCATGCTTCTATAGTTTTGGTTGTACTTGTTATCTAAGTTGTCCAAGTACACAATCTTCAACTTGGTGAAGATGCTCGATGTGACAAGCAAGCTGTGCAGGTACACAATTTTCAACTTGGTGAAGATGCTCAATGTGACAAGCAAGTTGTGCTGGTACACAATCTTCAACTTGGTGAAGATGCTCGATGTGACAAGCAAGTTGTCCAAGTACACAATCTTCAACTTGGTGAAGATGCTCGATGTGACAAGCAAGCTATGCAGGTAAACAATCTTCACCTTAGTGAAGATGCTCGATGTAACAAACAAGTTGTGTTGGTACACAGTCTTCAACTTGGTGAAGATGCTCGATGTGGCAAGCATGATGAGGGTGATGATAACTCTGATGAAATGGTTGGAAGCCACGAAAGATTCTCCGATGTCGAAAAAGAAGAAGTTGATCTCCCAAAGGAAGCATGAATAGAAGAGATCTCCCTAAGATTAAGAGGGAGTCTGGATAAAGAGGTGCTTCCTGGATGAGAGGGAGTGACATATATGGTTCTTTGCTTCATGTGTCATGCACTAGACTAGGACTAACAACTATAAGTCTGAGTGAAGGCCATGAAGAGGAAAAAGGAAATTGGAGAATGCATTTTGAAGTATTGTTGAAAGAAGGAAAGCAGGATCCAACTAGAGAATATGTTGTTGCATATAAAGTAGGAGAAAAATGTATGATTGAGGAATCCGCTATCAAAGATCTAGTTGATAGTCCTACTATGGAAATTTGAGAAGCAACATCTATTACCTGGAAGACCCCGAAGGTTTGTATTTGATTATGTACATGTGAAAATATGTTATTGATTGCGGTTGTGTTTGTACAGGCGAATCTCTCGAAGGAAAGCATGTTGGCTACCAATCAGTTTGATTGGGATAGATTGGTTATTCTTGATCTGCTGGAACAAGGGGTGTTGAGGCTTTGCAAGTGAAGCATTGCCTAGGGAGAGACATTTGGCTGATACTTTGTGCTGATGTCTGGGTCCCCGAAGTTGGAAAGGTGGTGTTGATTATTTAGCTTTGTTTTGGTTACACACCTGGATTTTTGGGATGGTGGTTACCAAGTAAGCTTGATGGTACCTAGAGGGGCTGAAAGCTTGAGTCCATCTTAGTCCCACCTGGATAGATTTCCCTGATCAGGAATCTAGCCCATGGTATTGTGGTGCCTAATTTGTTGAGTGACTAGTTGGATAGATTGCCCTGGTTAAGAATCTAGTCCATGGCATTGTGGTGCCTAAATTTCTTCATGGTTCATATAATTTGAGATCTTCCATTGTATATGTACACTATGAATACCTCCCTAATTAAGAGGGAGTGTTGGAAAAAGTAACTATGTTCGGTCTTCAATAATGTACTTGAGTCATTATGTAATGTACTTGTCAAAAGAATAAAGAGAAGAATTTTTATTATTATTATTGTGACTTATTAAAGCATGGGTTTCATGCTTGGGTCACCATGTTTTAGGTCAAAGTCCCCATTGAGGACTTTTCAGATTTATTCTAAGCCTATAGAATTATTATACATTTAAAGAGATTCTTCTTGGGCTTTTGAATCATGTAAATTGGTTTAGTATTGAGTCAAATATGAATTATGGAACCTCCACAACATGTCGGCCTAAGAGAAGATCACGTCGGACAAAGGACCCATTCAACCCACAAGAAGCCTATAAAAGGAAGGACAATGAATTCATTTGGAGCATCACTTCTCATTCTCTCTCTTCTAGGCAGAAGTACGAAAATATGTTTGTCGGGCAGAAGTGCGAAGTAGGAAGCTGGGAAAGTTTCTTGCCGGAAAGCCGAAGTGAATGCGAGTTTGGGGAGTCTAAGGAGTCCAGGAAAATCAAAATTTTGGTGGTGGTCTCTCTTTATTTCATGCTCTGGATTGGGAGAACAAAGTCTCCCAAGTTGGATTGTTGTCGAAAGTCGTGAGCTACCGCAAGTTGCTACATAGTCAAAGTTGCTGGAAAAAGATCCATCTTCTGGTGGCTAACTTGGTGTAGAGGGAAGGTCTGGTCAAGGTCCAGGGTGAAGAGTCTCAAAAAATACTATTGAAAGGAAGAATTAATTTGGCTGGGTTTTGCCCTAGCATGTGCCTACATCTTGTGTTCATTGATTTATGTGTTGTTGTTTTCTGTAATTTCTTGATGAACTAAAGAAAGAGTATATAAAGAATCATAATAACAAGTAACATCACAAGTAATTATCAAGATCGAGAAAATTTTTACTGCCTTTTTTTATTTTCCAACACTGAGTCCTCGCCTACATATCCTTCTTAGTCTTGTATTGTTTTCCTTTATGTTTTAATTTCTAGAGTTTGTCGGTCTAACATGTTTCGTTAAGAACATTTTTGAATTATTTTGACAAAGTTGTAGATATCCTTCAAAATTGGATTAAGAGGGAGCCTCCACCATTTTTACCAAGAGAATAAGTTTTTGTTCTTTGTTTCATCTTTTCATGTTTGGATTCCTCCTCACATCAAGATTTGTTTGTATTGTATGCTAATAACTTCTTTTTTTATATTTTCCCTGGTTAGGAAAGCTTGTTGAATGGTCAAACCTCAAATGTTATGGAGGAGACTTCAAAGGATAAACTTGATGCATGGAGGAAGCTTTGTTGCAAAGGATGCCCTTCAAGAATTGATGTGCTACAAGGTTTGTTAAATAACAATTCAAGGTATATCTTAAACTACAAGTTGTGTTACGAAGTTCTCTTCATAGAAAAGGTATGCTCATTCTCTTTTGAAATTTGCTTTACATCACTGACATCGCGATGTCTAGGGTTTTGAATCTTAAAGATTCTTGTTAGGGTGATTAATCATTAGATTAAATCTGCCCTCCTCATTCTATCATTTTGATCATTCTCGTGAAACACTAACCTTTAGGGTTCACTATCAAACCCTAGCCTCTTGTTGCTAAGGGTATGTCAATATTGATTATGAAACCCTAGTCTACTTAGGGTTGTTAATGAAGCCTAGAAATCATATTCTTTTGATGTTTAGGTTTTTGGTATTGTTATGATAGAAACCCTAGTTCTTTAGGGTTTGTTGTTAATGTCTAAGTTATGTATTGAAACTCTAGATCTTTAGGGTTTCCTGAATTAGGATTTATGAACAAAACCCCTATAATATTTATAGTAAGATTCTAGGAATGAAATCCTAGGTGTATATTTGCCTGATCAAAACCCTAGCTCGGAGAAAATTGTTGTATATCTAACTTCGATGTATTGATGTGTGTATTGATGAGAAAGGCTAGTGCATGAAATCCTAGATATGTATATGCAAGTATGCCAACCTAATTGTTGATACTCGTGTTTTAGTTTGTGAATTATAGGGTTTGTAACAAAGCTCTAGAAAAGATTGATATTCTAGGATATGATGACATTGTTTTCATTTAGTTTTGATGATAAAATCTAGGTAGAATCTGACATGTAATTTTAAAAGTATATTGTTGAAAACTTATAGATGTATAGTAGGATTGTTATTTGATTAAATTGTTGATATCTAAGGTTGTGTCTCAAAGATGGAGTCTAGGGTTTATGACAAAACTCTAGCAAAAAGTTGAAATCTAGTATGTAAAAATGTGTCTCTTGTTGATTATGAACATAACTACGTTTAGGTGTTTGATGTCTAAAGTCTAAATGCTTCCATTATAGTAACATGATTCTGATATAGCTAACTTCTGGCTTTTGTATGTTTGTATTTGGTTGTACTTGCTATTCAAGTTTTGCAGGTACATAATCTTCAAGATGATAAAGATGCTCGTATGATAATAATAAGCATGATGAAGGAAGGTATATGAATGATAATGATCAAGATGCCCTTGATGTCATAACAAGGAATGAAGTCGTGAAAGGTTCTTCAATGTTATAAAAGAAGAAAGTGGTTGATCTTCCTAAGTTAAGAGGGAGCCTAGATAGATGAAAGGGAATATCTCCCCAGTTGAGAGGAAGGGCATATTATGATAGTGAAAACCTTAAAGTAAGCAAAAGTACAATAGATGAATGTTCATAAAGTTGCAAACAAAAGACATGAGAAGGTCTGAGGATGTATTTGGTGCTGCTGAAGAAATAAATAAAAAAAGAAGAAAGCTTTCGACAAATTGTAACTTGATGATGAAAGTAACATCAAAATGACTAAGGACCCCGAAGGTTGGTGTTTACTTATATTTGAAAGTTTATTGTTGATTAGGGTTTGTGTTTGTACAAGTAAATCTCTCCATAAAAAAGTTGAACACTCTAGAACAGTGTTGTGGTGGAGCGCCCCACCCCCCCCAAGATCCCGCTCCCAATCCGTGCTCCGAGCGGGAGCGACTTGGGAGCACGCTACCGAAATTGCTCCCTAAAAAAAAAGTGCTCCTTGCGTTTTCGGGAGCGATTAGCTTTTTTTGCAAATTGTTTTTTGCAGTAATGTTCCAAATGCAATTTTTTTCAAAGAAACAAATAAGTTTTGAGTGGGGCAACTTAATGATCAAGCCTATGGCCCTAGTATCGATATGCGATTCATGGTAATGTTAAATTCTTAAAGTAAAAGCGACATTCTCCTTAATCTTCATTTTCATCCTTTTACGTAAATTTTTAACATTACCATGAAATGACTCAAGATGTTTGAGAGTGGTTCCAACCTCATTGGATTTCATATGGAGAAAGTAGACTTTTAGATTTCATTCAAAATCCAACAGAGTTATAAGTTTTTCACGATTTCAGGATTGCAATGTTTCCATTGAATTGTCATGTATTAGGGTATGGAACTCGTATTTAATCAAGAGCACCAATCCCTCTATGTACCTTGATGTTAGTGACATTGTTTGTCGAACTCCTTTATCATGACCCTACTAAAAATGTACACATCGCTCAAACAAATTCTTGTCTTGACATGCTATGCTTTTTCTATCTTATGTTAATGCTTAGAGGGTGATATTAATGACAAAGATCCCTATACAGATACAGAAGTAATGACAAAGATACCTCTGGATATTAATGCTTAGAGGGTGATATTAATGACAACGATCCTAATTTTCCAACAAGACTAAAAAATTAGACATTTCTCGTGGTGGCAAGAGGCCAAAGCATAAGCAATATATGACAATTGACTATTAGTTTCTAGTAGTTTTTATAACTATTGACTCTTTCATATTTATTGTGATATTTTTTTAAACAAAATATGACAATTTAAGTTTGAAGTTGGCAATTATAACTCATTAGTAATGAATTATGAATATGATGCTTCATGAAAGTTGAAAGTTGCTCCATTTCATTTTATAACATTTCATTTCATGTTAGATATTATTTGTTGTAATGGTTACGCTTAGCTTACAAGTACAACTTTGGTGATCAATGATGATAAATGTTATATATTGAATTTTGAAAGCTTGAAACTTTAAGATTGATGAATCACGAGACTCAATATGTTGTATGTTACTATGTCACTAACTTGTGGACGTGGTTGATGAAGATTATAACTTCTAGATGATTGTTGTTATATGCTTCAATCTATGTTTTTTTATGTTTTTTATATCCAATTTATGATTCTACATGTTTTTGTTGACATATATGTATCAAAAATATAAAAATATAAAAAATATGTATATTATATAAAAAACGCTCAGGGATTCGCTCCCAAACCGGGAGCTTTTGAAAATGTCGCTCCAGCACCCATTATCGCTCCTGCTCTCAAGTAACACTACTCTAGAAGCATGCTTGAACAAATGGATACATTTGATTTAGTTGATAGGGACAGATGAAGCATCTTATGGCAATATGCATGGGAGGACATTTGGTCAGCGTATGTGTTGACGTCTAGATCCCGAAGAGGGAGGGTGGCATTGGTCATGGAGCTTCGACCTTGGATACACACCTAGATCCTTGGGTTAGTGGTAGAGCTTAAAATCCTGATGGCAATTAGAGTGGCTAAAGCTTGAGTCCCCTTAGTCCCACCCAAACAGAATACCTTGGTCAAGTATCTAGTCCACAGCGCTGAGTGTGTTATGACTCTTCATAAAGCATATCAGTTTGAGATCTTCCATGTATCTCTATATATATGTAATTATGAATAGCTCTCTAGTTAAGAGGGAGTGTTGAAGAATGTAACTTACTAACTAGCGTCGGTCTTCATAATTATATATGAGTCATAGTATAATGTATTTTTCAAAAGAAAAGAAAAAGAAAATTTATTATTAAATAAATTGACTTATTAAAGCATGGGTTTCATGCTTGGGTCAATTGTTTTTAGGTCAAAGCCTCCATTGAAGGCTTTTAGGGATTATGTCAAGTATCCTTGTCCATGTCATAATGTAAAAGACCCTATTTGGACTATATTTGTCAAGAAAGAAATTTATTTTAATGTAAATTAGGTCTTCTAGGCCTCCTCCACCAAGTCGGCCTCAAATTGGACAAGTCGGCCTAACTGAGCAGCAAAATCTCCTATATAAAGGGAGCAACTCGACCTCATTTGGAACACTCACTCACCAAGCTCGATTTGCAGTTGTTGGAGAAGTAAAAAGTGCAAAATTCAAGGAAAAAGGTGGAAACGGCTAGCAAAGGAGAAGGAAGTTGCTATCAAGTACAAGAAGTCGAAATTCTCTCTCTCTATCACACGTGTGAAGCTGTTGACCTGCTAGAAGGGACGAAGTTGCAGTAATATAGCTAGGCCGAAATTATGGGTTGTTGTTGGGTTGAAGTTGTTGGACAAGAAGAGTCTACTTAAATTTGTTGAATAGTATTGGAAGGCTGACTTGGTGGAGGAGGAAGGTCTTTGGGTCAACGGTCTTGGTGTATCTCAACTTGAATTTGCTAGTGGAAGTGTTTGACTGTGTTTTCCCCTATAGAGGGGTTTTAGCCTTGACAGAGTGCTTACATCTGGTGTCTTTGATATTCGTGTTTTCTTTTTGATAATTGATTCATGAAACAAAGATTTAAAAAAAAAAAAAAAAAACATAAGAAAGTCAATAAGAACCCAAAGATATCACAAGTAATTATCAACATAAGAAAATCTTTCTGCCTTTCTAATTTTCTAAGAAGCACTCCTTATCCAGATGTTGAATAACGGGAAAAGCTCATGAGAGAAGCAGTCGACATCTTCAAGAATAATGAATATGAGAAACCTGCTAACCAGAAGATAATGTCAAGCAAGGACAACATCCTTGAAGAATTCTTAGATCTACTAAAAGAAAAGCAACCAATCAATCAATCGATTGAACTACTGAAAATATTAAGAAGATGCAAAGAGGATCAATGACCACTCAAGAGACTTCGTCAACTCAACCAAACAGAGTCCTATGAGGACCATGACCCACAAGTAGATCTAGAAAGCAAAGGTTATTGGGTAAATCAGGGCATTCTCGACTTTGGATCCTAGGTCAATATTCTACCTCGAAATACTTGCGTAAATTTGGGCAGATTGGCAATATATAAAACTACAAATTACTCAAAATTAACAAATCAAAGATTCCTGGAGACAATCAATACTTCAAAGAATATCCAAATTACAATAATGGGAAGTGTGAATTTTGTCAACTTTCAAATTATAGACATGGTAGAAGGGATACCCACATGTTCAGTATTGGTCGACCATCCTTGGGGGTGGAAAATGAAAGCAACAATTTCCTTGGAAAGGCGCAGAACAAAACTATAAGGAATTACCTAAAAGATTGCCATTCCCCTCGATCCACAAGAACTGAAGCCTTGGATCAAACTTTAGGATGACGCAGAAGCTAAACAACCCTATCAAGTCATCCATGAAGACAAGGATAATGTTGAGCTAAATGTTGAAGGTGAGATTTTGGTTGGTTCACCCATATGACCAAAACTCATACACTTAATTATATAAATGGAAACTAGAAAATAATGAGTTGAAGGCCAAATAGTGTTAGTCCATTGAGGCAATCCCAACTGGAAGGATTCGACCATGTTTTTAAGTAAAAACAATACTCATCCTTTATGAAAAGAAAGTCAAGCGAACTCCAAGTTTAGTCCCAACAAACCTAAAAGTCGAGTCAAGTACTCCTTTATGATTCAACGAATACAACAAAACTCTTTGTCATCTCATATCAACGTAGTATCTGATATAGTCGAGACCAAAGGAGGATGCAAAGTCTGGTCCAAACTTTTACAGGACACGCAACCCGATTGTGG
The DNA here is from genome assembly GCA_000404065.3 of Pinus taeda. Taxonomy (NCBI): domain Eukaryota; kingdom Viridiplantae; phylum Streptophyta; class Pinopsida; order Pinales; family Pinaceae; genus Pinus; species Pinus taeda. The sequence goes on along the minus strand of APFE030042798.1, from coordinate 78,999 downwards.
GATTCTCATGGCCCCCCATATTCAACCTTGGACAACAACATACATTGTTGTGCAATTTGGTGAAAAGAAGTCGTCAACAAAGGCCAACATCCCAAAATTCAAGCCAGGATATGATTCAGTTGAACATATTGAACGTTGTGAGAGTGCACAAAAAAGGCTTAGTTATAGAGATGAAAGAGGTTGGCCATACATGCTCATGGGTACAATGGATGACTTGCCAAATAAATGGTACACGATTGAGGAGGCTCGAGAAAAGACTTCAATTCCAACCAACGGATGAAAAACTACAAGCAACGACACAAAAGATAAGCAACTTTGTCAAAAACACAAACCCCATCAAAACAATACAAAAAGGGAAAACAAAGGTCATTCCCACTTTGACTTTGAATTCTAACCAACTATCATGCCATAATCAAATTAATCAATCAATTGCTCGTTTATGCATGGAGAACATCTATGCCCAAGGAAAATTTTGCAATGGAAAAAGGATCGTCTAGAAACACAAAAGAAAGAAAAAATTGCTACTAGAAATCTCAAAGGAAGAAAAGGAAAAGCTAAAGAAACACAACTACACACCAAATTATCAAGAAGTCAAAATTAATGATCGGGAGCTTGAGGAGGTGAAAGCCCCAAATTGGATGGATGCAAATCTAAAAATCAAAGAAATTGACATCTCTAGCGATAATCAACCAAAAATAGTCTAACTAGGTGATTACTAGTCAAACAAGTAATCAACAAAATTGTTGAAAATGTAGTGATGAAAGGTCTTCTGGCTTATGCCTTAGCTAGTGAAGACCACGAATTAGTCTTTCTCTAGCATGAACGCAAGTTCATGAGATAGACTTCAGTTACAATGAGTTGATTTCCAATTTACTGGAATGGTCATCAAGTTTGCATGCAAAGTGTTGGAGCTTCAATTAGTTGGAGTCTTCTTTAGTTAGACTACAAGATGAGGTGGCAGTGACAAGTTGAGTTAGAACGAGTTAAGACTTCAGTGTTGATTGGAGAGAGAATGAGTTGAGTTCTCAGTTAACTCGCAATCACAACTAGAGTAAATCAAGAAGGAACTTGAGCTCCTTAATTAAGAGCTAGTCCAAGTGTAATTAGGACTCACTCTAGTTAACTAGCAAAGTAAACTTGTGACACTAGTGTGAATTGATATTCGACTAGGCCTTCTTGCATGCATCGATTTCTATTTATTAAGAGAAGGACGAAGGCACAAGATCATAGAGCATTCTCTATTGTGGAATGCACATCCGTTGATAAGCAATTGTGTGCATAGATTTAGGAGCAAGTGTGCAACGATTTAGGAGCCAAGTGCGCAAGGATTTAGGAGCAAGTGTGAAAGGATTGTGGAGCAAGGGATCAAGATTCTTATGGCAGGTCAAGACTATGTTCAACAAAGATCAATTGTGCAGGGTCAAGATCAAGAGCTAAGACTAGTGTGGAGAAGCCTAGCGCTTTCTCAAAGACAGATTGTTGGTTGCAGTTGCAGTGTGAATTGTAACAGATCCATTTGCTCAAAAGCAATCAATAAAATACCACAACAAAGAACGCAAGTTTTCCTTTTTGGGTTTCCTAGGTAAAACAAGCGTGTAAACTTTGTGTGCATGTGCTTTTACCTCTTATGTTTTTTTGTTGCTTATTGATTGTTAAGGAGCTCTCTATCTTGGTGACAGTAAATTTGGTTTCAGATTTCAGTTGCCTTGACTTCAGTAATTCATCTAAGTAATGCACAAAGTTTCAAGAAAATTAACAAGAATTTATCGACCTACTCAAAGAATATCAAGATGTATTCACCAAAAGCTATAAATATTTCAAGGGACTCGTCAAAGAAATGGGTGAAATGAAAGTTGATGTTCTAGCCAAACCAATAAAGAAAAGACCTTACAAATTGGCTCATAAATACAAACCTGTAGATCAAAAAGAGATTGAAGAGAAGCTACCAGCAAGCATCCTATATCCCATGCGAAAATCAAAATGGGCAAGTCCCATGGTCCTTCAGCCCAAAAGGCATGATCCAAATAAGTTGAGGCTATGTGTCAACCTCAAAGCGCTAAATAAAATTATTGTAACAGATCCATTCCCAACCCATTCATTGATAAAATAATATAGGAGGTGGTAGGCCATGAATGATACCGTTTCACATATGAGTTCTCAGGCTACAATCAAATTCCAAATGCACAAGAGGATCAAGACAAACAACTTTTGTCTCAAACTTTGGATCCTTTGCATATGGATTGTATACGGATTCATGCCTTTTGTACTAAAAAATGCACGAACGGTTTTTTCAAGGATTGTTGTCAAAACCATTCAAGAGTATATGTATAAGACAATGGTAGTATATTTCGATCATTGGACCATCTACACCCTCTTCAAAGATCACATTAACTAGACTTAGATTGATGCTAGAACGATGTAGGCAAATTCATTTCTCTCTTAATATTAAGAAATGTCTTTATTCCATGCCTATCTAAATATTGTTGGGCCACGTCATATGCAAAAAATAAATTATTGTCGACATGGCAAAGATAAAAGTGATCTTCATCTTGAAACCTCTAGTACACCAAAAACAAATAAAAAGTTTCTTCAAACATACCAAATATTATAGGAAATTCATTCAACAATGCTTGGACATCATATTCCCTATCAACAAACTATTGAAGAAACATGTCGAGTATGTATGGAGCAAGGAATGTAATGAATCTTTTGATTTAATGCAAAGCAAATTGGAGCAAGCACCAATACTAAAATTTCTCAACTAGGCCAAGAGATTTCATGTCTACAATGATGCAACTAACATAGCAATTAAAGCAGTAATAACCCAACCCGACAACTATACAATCAACCACCCGAACAACTATGCCAATCAGAAGTTAAAGGCAGAAAGAAATTATTTGACTATAGAGTAAGAAGCACTTGCCATGATCTTTACTTTGCAAAAATTTTGACAATATCAATTGGCCAATCCATTTAAATTCTTTATGGATCACCAATCCTTGAGGTACCTTGTGTAGAAAACCCATGCACCAAGGAAGAATATGTCGATGGCTATAATTATTCCAAGAGTTTGACTTCAACATAATATCAAGGCAGGGAAGCAAAATGTCAAGCCTAACCACTTATCTCGACTCAACATAGGGGAAGAACTAGTCAACGTCGACGACAACCTCACAAACATAAATTTGTTCAGAATTGAAGCCACTCCAGATGAGTGGGCTAACATAGTTGAACTTTTACACCAAGGAAAAGCCTAGGAGGATCTAATAGAGAAAAAGAAAAAAGTGTTGGCTATGAAGGTCACATTGATCACTCTAATGAATGGGTACGTGTATAAATCAGGGCATCACAGTTAGAAGATGTGTACTTGAGCATGAACAACAAAATATTATAGACAAAACACACAAGGGTCCAGCAAGTGGCCATTTCCAAATCAACACTACAACAAGAAATATCCTCTGAGTAGGTCTACAGTGGCCAACCTTAATTAAAGATTGTCAGACATGAATAAACAATGTGATATTTATCAAAGAATTGGCATACCATTATGAAAAAACGAAATGCCCTTGAAGTCGACCGACTCGAGTTTTACTTTTGAAATTTGCCCCATCAACCTCGTTTGTCCATTCCCAATAAGAGAAAAACAAAAAAGTGCAAAATATATTATAATTGCAATTGAATATCTTACTAAATGGGTTGAAGCAAAACACGTTGAATCTTGTATAAAGGAAGTAGTAGCAAAGTTCATTTATGAAAATATCATCCAATGATTTGGGTGTCCATTAACTTTTTTCATTGATCGTGGCACTCACTTCGTAAATGCAACAATTCAAATACTATTGAAGAAATTCACGATCGACCACAAGAGGATGACAACCGACCACACTTAGGCCAATGGTGCGATCAAATCCTTCAACAAGACACTTCACAAAGGATTAACAAAAGTCTACAGAGTTGACCGAGACACCTAGGACGACAAGGTACCAGCGTTTCAATGGGCTTATAGAACAACTAGTCAGACACCATTCAAATGGGTCTATGGACAGGAAGTTGTCATCCCTATGCATTTTATCACGAACGTAGCCAATATATCAACTAGCCTTAAGTATGAAATTGGTGAAGCAAAGTAAGAAAGCCTTCACAAACTACACATACTCGAAGAAAATTGACTTAACACATTACACCAACATGAGGCTCAAAAAGAAGCAACATAAAGCATGGTACAATATAAACCTTAAATCAAAAGACATGAAGACGAGAGACCTTGCATTGTTATATGTCAAACAAATCAAAGGGAAGCCAAGAAAACTAGAAAGTACAGGGTTAGGCCTCTTTGTGATCGGAGGCATTCAACCTTCAAGCGTTGTCTCGCTAAGGACACTAAAAGGGCAGCAGTTTGACTCTATCATTAACGGAACCTGACTCAAAATACTATCCATAACACTGTCATGGGTCTTGCTAGTGAAACCATCTTCAGGTGAAAGTAAGCATTGCTTAGGATGGAAACCATTTTGTGGCGGTCTAATCTAGCAACCACTGCTTATTAGTCTCTTTTATTTTCATTAACTAAGTAGAGAATAAGTCATAGAAGTAGTAATAAAGCAGTGGATGATGAAATGAGGTACAATAACCAACAATGCAAAAATAAGTAATCAAATTTGACATTCCACAAGCAAAATAAATAAGGATGGAACAAAATTAGATTTGCACAAACTATTGAGTCAAAAGATGCAAAGCCAAGACCAAAATCCAAGAGATCGTTGACATATAAAAAGAAAAGATTGGACCCATAAGTATTGACAATGTCGTGGTAGAATTGACTAGCAAACAAAAACCGACTAAGCCAAGCAAGTCAACCGTAAAAATAAAACTAACAAACATTAGAAAGTTGAAGAACAAAAAATCAACAAAAGCATAACTTACAAGGGAGACCTTCCCGATGAGCCCAACTCGACAAGAGAGTTGTCCATCATAAAGAGACCCCACCGCCCATCACATGCCATGCACGTGCCTACATTAAAACGACTAGAAGGCAAACATTTGGGGAAATGCATTGCATTATTGAAGAAAATCTGCCAATAAACAAGTCTAAGTCCGCTCGACACTTCCTTTCCACCATTCTTACAGATCAAGCATCCAGTTGCAGACTTTGAGCTCTCAAGCATTCTTGAACTACCGGATCTCCCAAAGCCGAGTCAATTCGACTCCGACCTACTAAAGTGCTTGTGCAACAAAGAATTTGCTAACAATTTTCAGATGTCGACAATGAGAGATCAATTTCAAGATAGTGAAACCCTAGTGGAGCCACACAACAAGAAAAGACTTGATAAATCCACAAAGATAGATTTGGAAGTTTGACTTCACAATATCAAAATGACAAAGATGGAGGGTATTCTATGGAATAAGTAGTGGACAAGCTTCAAACATTAGGCACTAGTGAATAAGAAGTGGAGAGTGGGGTCGATATTCCTTCACAAAGACGGAATTTGTGATTACTTGGGTCCACCATTGATCAAAGACTTTAGGGATGGAAGGAGGAACCTGCCAAGTCCACTATCAATCGATTTCATGGATTCTATGGTTTGATCAGTCAATCGAGATTACAGTTGGTCTAATCCAAGAATTTACAAGTGGAATGACCACAAAGAACTCTAAAGGGCTTATCATTAGCAAGATCAAAGACCCAGTCGTCGGACCTAAATTATGGTGACTCTATGCCTCAATCCGACAAGTCAACTGTCAGATGTCAAGTTGAACATGGTTGAAATGATTGGACAAATAGTCAGGTCACGCAGGCAATATCACTGAGTCGACCATTTGGTCGATATCGCAAAATAAATTGCAAGGAGTGCCAGAATTCAGATAATGCCATAAGGTTCCCTTCTATGCTCATTTGGTTAGTAGTGGCACAAGTCTCTCCGGTCAGAGAGATCATTTTCACTAGAAAGTAGTTTCGTCTATCCAAAACTACAAATGCTTTGGTGCACACTGGTTGGGGAAGATGTAATCGCTTCCCATAGATGAATTTTTTAGAAATTGGGTCACAAATTTGAAAAATGTATTCCAACTCTGTAGAGGAGCCCAGCATATCGATCAAGCCTTACCTCCATCTTCACATATGCAATTCCTACTTCACACAACCAAAGTTTGGTATATCAACAACGATCAAGTGCAGCCCAAAGATCTGGTATACTAACTGACTATGCTCAATATTTTTGATAAGTGAAGCCACCAGTTGAACATAGTAATACTTATTCCAGAAGCGGTCATGCAACCTAGTGAACAATTAATATTCTCTCTAAACAATGAAGAGCTAGAAGATAACAGGGAAGCGGAAATGTACACTAGAGCATTCAAGGTCAATTTTACTTCATCAAATCCATCACCTGCAAAGAAGTCGACACAGTAGCCACTACAAACCCCAAAGCAGGTTGAGGAATAAGATTTTGGCATTAAATGGGAAAAAGTATTGCAAGACATTTCTCTCAACAAACCTAAACCACAGAAAACAAAATAAAAATAAAAGTACATAAAATTGCACAACAGGTGCTAGAGGAGACAGCCAAAAAGGGGAAGCCAACCAGACAGCAAACAAAAGCAAAGGAAATGATTATGAAGTCATCGATTGAGCCCCATATTTTAGAAGCACTGAAACATGCAAAGAAAATTTTCATGGACACAATCAAGCAAAAAATTATCGCAAACAAGGAAAGAGAAGAATAGCAGGACCAGCAAATGGATACCACTGGTAGAACTACTCCAGCAGTCGACAAGCAAGTCACCCAAAGTAAAGAAGCCCAAGATTAAAGCCCACACAGATTTACCTGATCATGATTCACCACCCACTCAATCAACAAAGATCATGGAAGAAAAACAAGACGAGGCAGAGAAGCGGAATGGAGACCAAGTCTCTTAAAAACATATGAGGTCAGATATTCCAGCCAGAACTCTTAGGAACAAAGTATTGCTAGAAGGCTAGATCAGCAACAAACCCGATCAACATAATAGTCATAGAGCATAATATAGCCTCATCTGACTATACCACAGCAACATCCTAAGCAAGTACAGTTGTCAATCCAGCCACAGTAGACAGAGCACCAACCTATGGAACCATAGAACATTACTCAATTTATTCAGCAACAAACAAAAGATAAGGAGCAACAACTGTCGGAGTCATCAAAGAGAAAAGATTGTCACCACATCCACACAAAAAAAGTCAACTCCAATTCCTATAACGTCAGTTGACCCAACGCAGGCATCCAACATTTTGATTTTCAAAAAAATATATATATTTCCCAAGAGGCATCTATTAGGTGGAAGCAATCAATGCTAGTAGCAAACTAGTACCAAATCAAGAAGGATAAAGAAGAGGCAATATGGAAAAAGTCAAGACCTTACAGAGCAAAACTGGCAAATTCATGCCTCTAAAAGCAAGGGAGGATCGGCTAGAAGCCATCTAGCATATTATGCAGCAACTAGTGGACCTTAATGTACAAAAGAAAGAGAAAGTGCAACAGCTACAGTAGCAAATCAAAAGAGCCAAAGTTGATGAAGCTTATTTCGTTTTGCAACCGAAATATGCTTCATTCAACAAAGTCAAACAATAGTGAAAACAACAATGGATCTTGTTGCCACGATGACCTCAGTACTAAACAACTAAACTACATATTTGTCATCTACTTGCAGCCAACTTAAAATACAATAGGGTCAGTTACAGACTTAATGACAAATGGGGCTCCACACTAGAAAGAAGAGCAGTACCAGCACTTGACACACAGATAGAGCAAAAAAAGAGTCTAGAAACACAATTAATGTAGGATAGTCTAGATAGTGGTTGTGAAAAGAAAAGAAAGCACAAGTCGAGGCCAACAACACTTCCGATCATCAACAAAGAATCTGACAGTAAGTGCAAGGCATGGAGAAAAAAATCAATCCCCAAATCCTTGAGTTCTAAAATAAAGTGCTCTCAAAGTAGCTTAAGTACCTCACTTAGATGAAGTCAATAGAAGAATAGGTACAAAATTCAGTCAAACAGTGGAATACACTTGATCAACATCTATAGAGACTAGCCCGCACAATCCATAAGACAACATTTGGGGAAACACAAGCTTCCCCTACATTCCAAGAGCCTTCACCTCTTAGACAGAAGTATGAATTTTCCCACTCAAGTGTTTCGGAATATACTCCATAGGTACGGCCAAGTTAATCGGCTACAGCTGACGAAGAAGTTGAAGGATGCTATTAGGATACTCTGACACATAGGAAATAGTTAAGTATAACATGGTCTAGTGTAGAGTTAGGTAAAGTGTGTTTCTTTACTATGTACTTTTGTAACTTACAATCCGACGATCATTATATGCAGTGATCCGACTGTTCATTCTCTCCTCGGTATTACCGACACTTGATCTGTGGCTTAACACCCGATTGGTCCATGATCTCTATTTAAAGAGCATGGAGGGTCATTTGTAGGGTAACCATTCATGAGAGAAGCTTATGTAAATTTTCGTTCATTTATTAATAAATTGCCTGAAGTGGCCGCGTTGGCTCAAGCCGTGGACTGTTTCCCTCTTTGAGGGTTTTAACCACGTCAACAATACTGGTGTATTGATCTGTGATCTATTTGTGAGTGGTGTCCTTTGGTGTTCTATCTGAGGAACTTACCCTGTAAATTCCTACATGGTATCGGAGCTATTTGATGATCCAAATCTGAAGCCGATGGAACTGCATCCAACTCTCGTTTCCTAGATCTCTTGTTGTTGACTACTTTCGGGCCGAGAAGACTGCTCTATTGTGTTAGTAGCATCGGTTCGAGTGAGGAACCCCTTTTGTTTCACGCGAAAAGGTTTCTGGTACCCCTAGCTACGTCATTTTTAAGATCTGGAGGTATACAGTGTTTATTTGCAGTTTGTAGTTATTTTCTCTCTATTTATTTCGGTTTATTTAACTCTTTGTTTTTTTATTACCGGATCTATACCTTTCATTTCTGCCTATGCTCTTTACCCCGCGACTCTGTGCGATCTGGGCAAATGAGAAACAAAAAAGAAGGATTTTTCTCATGCGTATGCTCTTTTCCGCCGCGCCTTAGTGTGATCTCGGAAAATCAGAAACATTGAGGAAAATATTTAGTTTCCGGCTAAAGCTAACTTCAAGTCGTAGAGTTTTTTTTTTTTTTTTTT
>APFE030042798.1:23043-52038 GCA_000404065.3 Pinus taeda | reverse complement strand
GCAAATGATACCTGGGATCTTGTTCCTCTACCAAAGGGACGCAAACTTGTTAGATGTAAATGGGTTTACAGAACAAAGTATGGACCAGATGGGAAAGTTGATAAACATAAAGCTCGTCTTGTTGCTAAGGGCTTTTCACAGTTGAAGGCATTGACTACACTGAAACCTTCTCCCCTGTTGCCAAAATGAACTCTATCCACCTTGTTCTTTCCCTTGCTGCCTCTTTCAAATGGGAAGTACATCAGATGGATGTTAAATCTGTCTTCTTGCATGGGGACTTCCATGAAGAAATCTATATGGAACAACCTACTGGCTTTATACAAACAAACTCCAGCCTTGTATGTCGGCTTAAGAAATCCCTTTGTGGTCTCAAGAAAGCTCGTCGGGCTTGGTATGCCAAAATGGATAGCTTTCTTTTAGAAACTCGCTTTTCTAGGTGTCATTCTGACAACACTGTCTACACCAAGAAAGTCTCTTATCATTCTTGTTCTTTATGTTGATGATCTTATCCTTAGTGGTAGTGATCCCAACCTTATAAACCATGGGAAGTCCAGCCTTAAAAAGAAGTTTGAAATAACAGACTTAGGACATTTGCATTATTTTCTTGGTCTTCAAGTCTTGCAATCCTAGGAAGGTATTTCTCTTTCCCAGTCCAAGTATGCCTATGATCTTCTACACCATTTTCACATGGAAGATTGTAAGCCAACCCCTTCTCCCTTTTAGTCTAGAGCCAAACTTTTAGTCACTTGTACTTCCCGTGAAGTTGATGCTACCTTATACCATCAATTTGTAGGAAAACTTTTGTATCTGACCCATACTCGTCCTAACCTTTCCTTTGTTATTGGCCTTATTGCTCGGTTTATGCAAAACCCACATGAAATTCATTGGAAAGCAGCTAAAAGAATACTTCGTTATGTTCGAGGTACAGTTTAGTTTGGGATTCATTACAGTGCAGAAGCATCTCCTCTATTGGTTGGTTTCACTGATTCTGATTGGGTTGGTGACCCTGATGATTGGAAGTCTACTGCAAGTTATGTGTTTACTCTTGGTTCAAGACCTATTACATGGGCTTGCAAGAAACAAAGTGCCATTTCTCTTTCTTCAGCAGAAGCAGAGTATTGTGGTGCCATAGAAGCTAGTAAGGAAACCCTGTGGCTTCGTCAGATCCTGTCAGAGTTTGGCTTTCAGCAGCAGCATCCGACTACACTTTGGTGTGATAATCAAAGTGCCATTCAACTATGCAAAGATCCAATCCAACATGCAGAGCAAACACATTGAATTGCACATGCACTTCATCAGAAAGCTCATTCACGACCATGTTCTTGAAGTGCAATATTGTTCAACAGATGATCAAGTTGCAGACATCTTTACAAAGGCTCTCACAGAGTCGAAGTTTACTAAGCTTCGACTTATGGTTGGAGTTCAGGAAGTTGCCACTAAGGGGGGATAGGTTCTAATGCCTCCTTCCTTCTATTGTGTCATATTTGTACATCCTTCAATCCTATCCCAAGTTGTTCTTATGGGGGGATGTTAGGATATTCCGGCACACAGGAAATAGTTAAATATAACTTGGTCTAATGTAGAGTTAGGTAAAGTGTGTTTCTTTACTATGTACTTTTGTAACTTACAATCCGACGGTCACGATATGTAGTGATCCGACATTTCATTCTCTCCTCGGTATTACCGACACTTGATCCGTGGCTTAGCACCTGATTGGTCCATGATCTCTATTTAAAGATCATGGAAGGTCATTTGTGGGGTAACCATTCATGAGAGAAGCTTATGTAAATTTTCATTCTTTTATTAATAAATTGCATGAAGTGGCCGCATTGGATCAGGCCATGGATTGTTTCCCTCTTTGAGGGTTTTAACCACGTCAATAATACTGGTGTATTGATCTATGATCTGTTTGTGAGCGGTGTCCTTTGGTGTTCTGTCTGAGGAACTTACCCTGTAATGGTTGCTTGCAGAACGAGAAAAAAGAGAAATCAAACCTAGGGATAAAGTCACGCCTCTACACACTTGGATAGCAGATCAGCAACCATAGACAATCAATCAACCACCGAATTCTACACCAACATCAATTCTCACAAAGAAAGCACCAGTCTCTGACAGGAACACCTTCGTGAGCATCATTCATTACCAGCACATTCTTCTTCATGTAGTTTTGTTCAAAATTTCATCTATGTAATAGTTCTATATATCCCTTTCTTGGGGATATGTTGGAAGGACTAGTTAACTTAGCCAACTGCACCCACAAATAGATATAACCAACTAGACTTTGTAAGTCAATATGTAAGTCAAGGACCTTCCAGTAAAATCGACTTGCTAGATATGTCGACTTCCCTATCAAATCGACCAAGTCAATTTAGACAATTAATCCATTGTAATTGTCAATAGTATAGTATAAATATGAACCTAATGAGAATGTACTTGGTGATTATTATGGATTAATACAAAGGTGCTTTTGATGGTATACCACTACTTTTTTTCTCTTCTATTTTCTCTTTCATGTGTTGCATATATATATTAGTATCTTCTTGGTGTATGGATTTGTTGGTGACTAGGGCATAAAATTTACTAGATAACAACACTTCACATTTTCGCTATTCACTTCCATCCTGCTCATAAAAAGGTTGTTCCAACTCACGTTTGACTTATCAATTTTCATTCAACAAGATCAAGATAAGAAAGCACAAGTTAAATAAGCCAAAAATACTAGAGGTGAAGAGCATATAAATAGTTCGCATAGGGGAAGACCCTTGGGTGGGCTGTGGCATGCACATAGGCTGGCTGCAGAGCTGAAATCACATCTTGTCGATCATGGCATCACTCACATTTGCCACATCACTGATAATGCCCATTCCGCTTTGACCCAACAGGCTTGGAAATCAAGGACCTCACTAAACATCCCTCCGCTTTGGCATCAGGACTGGCGAGACTGCCTTAATGCTTTAATAGAGGCCCACATAAGAATCATTGATGGGGATGACGAACTTAACTGGGCATTTGCCTAACATGGCTCATACGCACCTAATATAGGATACCTAGTTTTGATGGAGCCCTATAAGCTACAAGTCAGAGAGCCTTGGTGGAACCTTATGTGGAAGCTAAAAGTGGCCCCCAGAACGAGGCTATTAGTGTGGTCTATTCTGCATAACAAAATTGCGACCGGTGCAAACTTGATGAGGCGTACTTACTTAGGTCCATTCTGGTGGTACCTCTGCAGGAATTACAATGAAGACAACAACCATCTCTTTCTGGAGTGTCCTACCACACAAGAACTATGGAACAACCTTCTCACATCACTCCCCATATCATGTCGATGGCATGGAGACAACATAAAAGATGCTTGGAACAACTGGTGGAAGGAAGCTACTGGCAAGGAGAGGAACATACCACTACTCATCTGCTGGGCTATATGGATAGCCAAGAATTGAATTATTTTTCAGCAGAAGGATCCACACTGGCCCTCTATCCTGTCTAGAACTTTAGCCGACTATCACTCTATTCCAGAAAAATCTATACAACAGCCCCACAAGAACATCAAGTCGGAAAACATCAATACCTCCATGCCATGAGCTTACTTTGATGGATCGGCACAAGAGATAGGATGCGGGGGGGGAGCCATACTACACATATCAGAAACCCATTCCTACAAAATACAAATGGATTTGGGTAGAGGATCCAATGATTATGCTGAGCTTTTAGTTGCCAAATACCTCATACATTTTGCTTTGAACAAACAATGCACGAATCTCCAACTCTTTGGTGACTCAAAATTAGTACGCAACTGGATAAACAAAAATTCTCACTGCAATGCATACACAATGAGGCATATATTGGATGATACTCACAGACTCATCTCAACTTTTGACACTTTTACTTGCCATCATATTTACAGGGAGCGCAACTCAGCTGCCAATCACCTATCCAAGGAAGCAGCGCACAGGGATGATGGTACTTGGATGATACAAGAAGACAAGGATGGTGTTACCTATCTGCACTATCACAGGCCGTTCATAGATCCAGAAGCATAACTGAAGGCTCATTTTGAGTCGGAAAAATATATTTTGATCTTATGTAAATATTTATATACACTTTTACCTGTTTATCACAGAACTATGTTGCACAATACTCTCTCTGCGGAGACCAAAATGCTTTTCGTTTTTTTTTAACAGCGTTCTCCCTGCGTGGAGTACTATATCATTGCTATTATCTTTTTGGACAGGCAATGCCTTATCATATGCATATGCTCAGCATCTACAAAATGTAATTTTCTCTTTAATAATGAAAATTACGACTTTTTCCACAGGAAAAAAAATAGTTAAAAGCCAAAAAATAATAATGCTTGAGCTATGCCACCTCGTTATGAGGCCAATGTCCCCAGTCCCAGGCTTAACTATGCATATCTAAAGAAAGAGTGACTTGATAAATGAAAGAAAGAGAGAAAGAAAGAAAATAAAAGGAGAAAGGCCAAAAAAGGGGTAGTACGAAACAACACCGAGGAAATAGTAACTCAAAGCTAAATTTCCCTCTCAAAGGCTTTTGAATTTAAGACTCCTCGCTCATGAAAGCTAGTAGGACCAATTTAAAATCCTATACATCATCATACATGACTTTGAGGATCACTACATGAAGTTTCCCTTCCCCTTCCATAATTCATCCATCATGCCACCTATCTTTAACTTAGTGATCTAGGAAATGTATCTTTTTCTTAGGATTCGTCACATGGATAACGGCTAAGATTGTCCTCCCACAGTGAAACTTAAGCAAATTTAAAAAAATTCCTTTGTTTTGATGTTGCTAGTGGAGAACACTTGGTATGCATTGCCTAATAACTTATGAGGGGTTTCCACTTTAAACCCACCACTATAAGTGGGCACCATGCATTGGGATCCATGTATATGCATTAGGGATGTCACCCATGCCATGAGATCTACATACCATGCCTCAAGGTTCATTTACTTGCTCCAAAATACACGACATTGCCTCGGGATCGATGATGTTGACTTCATAGATAAAACTACAATGAGATCTATGTTGCTTTTCTTGGAATCTAAGATACCACATTGGGAGACATGTCATTACATTTAATCAATGAAGTGCATTGGACGATGACAAGGACTCCACATCATCATCATATGCCACATGGACCATTAATTAAAGGAGGGCACACTTGTCTTCTTAGAGTAATATTTTCACACGTGTAGGTGGTTAGAGGTGGTTATGAGGTGATTTTAAGACAATTTTTCTGGCAGCCACCTTCAAGGACAATTATTTTGATAGAGTGCCTATAATCCCATCAAATCAACACCATTAGATGCAAAATGACCACAATATTTCTAAAATGTGTTCATAATAGAAAATCAAGAAAAAACAAACACAGGTATGGCATTTTTAAAACTGCCACAAGAAAAAAAATCAAAGCATTTTGCCCACTCAATGTCTGACGTCTCGGGGCCACACGTGTGGGTCACTGGAGCAAAATGTGGAGCACACCTCTTCTCTTTGATTAGTCCAATTTGATGTTGGAGTTCGTTGACGCAGTTATTTCACAATATGCTATTTTATTGGTGTAGAGTGGTTTTAGAGCATGGTATTGAGGGTGCCTCTTGTATTTGCCTGTGGTTTTGTTAGAATAACTTATATTTGTTCATTGTTTTGTATCCAACACATGGTATTTAGACATGGTTTAGAAAGGCACCTTATCTATATAAGGAGGGCTCCTTTTCATTTGTAACTAGATGGAGAATTAGAGAGCATTTTTCTCCCACACACTAGTGTTGTTTGTCTATCATGATCATTTATTAGGATTTTACTTGTGAAAGGATAGCAAGAGTTTTTGTGTGCAACAGGTAATGGTGGATGAGGAACCTAGCAAGAAAACATATGAGGAGCAATTTACTACACCTAGAAGAGCTTGTGATGTAAAGTTATTTTCTCATAGTCTTCAGTTATTTATCTCTAGATCTGTGATATTGGCTTTTAGCAAATCTTAGTTTGATTTCTAACTCTTACTTTGGGAAAGGGTGGGGCCTACTGGCTACTTGGAAGAGATAGTAAAACACTCCTCTCTCTACTTAGAACTTGCTAGGGGAATTTACTACGTACACTTTATGATTGCCTAAAATCACAGACCTAATACAAGGATCAACCCCAAGAAAAGCCTAGTGTGACCCCACAATCCAAGTAAGGCACTAGTTCATTTTTTCTCCCTTTCACTCATTTTTCTAAATTTTCTTCTTCTTTTTTTTAATTGCAATCTAGCAGTTTCAAGGTCATTTTCTTTAGATCTAGGTTGCTTAAGTTTTAAATAATGTGGGTAGCCCCTGTAGATCTAGCTTAGATTTGAAATACTTACACTAAATCATCTGCTAGGCAAGTAGATCTACCGATGGTCTGCATACATTTCACTAGTATTGCCCTAAACAAGCATTTGAATAGCTCATTGGGCTTGGATTTGGTTTAATCTGAATTTTCCTTGATAGATCAAAGTCACATTAAAGAATAGATTTAGACATCCTTAACACGAGCTTGAATTCTTGATCTAAGTCTCTTTTGTGCTGAAATTTCATTTATAACAAGCTGTGATATTTGGGCTTTCAACGTTTTGCCTTAACAATTTAGCCTTGTTAAATAGGAACATGTTGATGAAGGATTATGGTGCTGAAATGGATTATAAAATCTCGACAATCCAAAGCGAAGAATGGATACAGCGCGGACTAGGGTTTTGGCTTCCTACTACAGTAGCCATGGCGCTGCCGAGAGGTGGGGGTTACTCGCTGTGGGTCGCGGGGTTCCAGGTCAAGCAGAGTTTATTCATCGGTGTGATCCCTGTTACGGCTGGGGCCGTCGTCTTCCCCCTCAGGCGCAGTTGCCTCTGGTTTTTCCACGACTGGCGCTTAGGGAGCCATACGGTGGCGAGGTTTTTGACCCAGCAGTGGACTTATCAAGCAGGCATCTTGGGGTTGTTGCTTATGCTTCACAAAGGTGCATGCGAGGTTGGTTCCTTCTATCATCAGCTGCGGCGTATGATGGAGGCAGCTACAGAATTTATTCAGGGCCGCCATGTATGTCTGCAGTCACAGGGGAAACGATGGCGGGCAGATCTGAGATTAGGTTTACTGCAGTTTCTTTCACTGCCGCCGCCGACTACACAGTTTTGCTGGTTGATGCAGGTTTTTTCCAAGCCGCCGCTGTCTCTTCAGACGGGTTCATCGTTGCTGATCCAGTCGATGTCGTAGCCCCCATTGTTCAGATCACTGCCGAAAAACGCTGGAGCCGGCCTGCGGGTTCCTCAAAGCACGATGCTACACTATGGAACTGGTATGGATCCATTATCAGAAAGGAGACATGGGTTTCGTCTCAAACCAAACAATTTCTGGGCGATCCGCTTTTCTGTGCGGATGTTTTTCCTTGGGGAATATGCCTTGCCTGCGGTTTCTCGGGCCCTTCTTGGCATGCAGAGGTAGCTCGATCCAGATCCGGTCCCCCTTATCCTCAAAGACTGTTGATCTGGGCCGGAACTAAAAGCCCATATGGCTCAAACAGTATTGAGACCAGAGGGGAAAAATCGATGCTATCCCTCAAGGACTCAGAAATGGATCGATCCCAAATTTTTATAAGATCGCTGTCTGGGAAAACTATGAGTAAGCAAATCTGGACAGGAACACTGATAAAAAATCTAAAGGAAGAAATACAAGCAGATACAGGCATCCCTTCAAATCTGCTAAATCTGGTACATGCAGGCAAAATTCTGTAGGAGAATCTTTCTCTACAGCACTATGGCATCGGTCGAGATTCAACCATCATTATAAGCTCAAGGCTGAGTGGTGGCAGTTCGGGTGCAGGCCCTAAAGGCTTTCAGGGATCTACATCAAAATCTCCTGGCTCATATCGTGATGCAACCAAAGGAAAAGCTCCCTCACAAGGAAAAGAACATGCAGCTTACAATACTTCTCCAGGGCAGTATATCGTGGACCAAACCCCAGAAAGCCCCTCTATCTCGCTGGATATTCCAGAGGTAAAATGCATTTTCACTGATCTAGAAAATAAAGCTGTTATTTGCAGGTTTAACGGTTTCTGGCCTAAAACCGAGGCACTGTACCAATGGATTCATACAGTCTGGTCAAAAGACTGCCAGATCCACCTCTGTTCAAAGGGCTTTTTCATAGTTACATTTCAAGAAGACGAAGAAAGGGATAAAATCCTCCATGAAGGACCATGGTTCTGGGGCAATGCGGGATTATTTATCACACCATGGTTTCCAGAATTTGATGCCACCACTATGGTGGTCTCAAGGATGCCAGTATGGGTAAGATTGCATAATCTTCCTCTACACTTCTGGCATTTCAAAACCTTAACAGCTATAGGGAATACCCTTGGAAGAATGCTAAAGATTGACAAAGATAGACATTTAAAAGGAATTTTCACTTTTGCAAGGATATGCGTCGAGGTAGATCTCAGCCAAGGACTACCTGAAAGCATCATCCTTACTTTTAACAATATTCAGTGGAAGCAACCCTTGGACTATGAGAACACAGCATTCAGGTGCAGGGGATGTCATCAAACAGGTCATCTGCTCAAAGCATGTCCCAGCAAGAGTAAGCCACAACAAAGGAAGCCCAGAGGATGGCAAAATTTGGATGAAGTCCTAAAGAGGCGAACAGCACGAAAGAAAGCCCCTTCGGTACCCAAAGAAGAAGAGACAGAGGTAGAAGAGGATGATACCTCCACAGAGGAAGATGAAATAGAAAATCAGAAAGAAAATACAGCAGTCAACAAGGATCAACAACCACCCTCAAATCAAGTAGAGACTCAGCAAGTAGAGACATGCGAAGAGCAAAGCATGGGGGGTAATAAACGACAACACCAATCAGACACATCAGATTCAGACAAAGAATCAGGGAAGCTGAAAGAAACATCTCAGTTAGTCATTGTTACGCCCGAGCCCATTCTGGGTGAGTGGCGTAAGGTTGAGAAGAAAAAAGGGCGAAAATCTTGATGCATGAGTTTTTTCTTGCTCATGCTGGGGCCTTTTCTCCCCCTTTTCTTCTTCTTTTCTCTTTCTCTTTTGGGTGCGTCAGCACTAGCGCCCTTGTGGCTGTATGATTAACATGTACAAGTGTAACTTTTCATTATTTCCTTAATAAAAAGTTACTGTTTTTTTCTCTGGAAAAAAATCTCGACAATCCATCCAAATTTAATCAAAACCTTCTAATGCACTAAATTGACAGCATATATGTGAAACAGCTGTCATAGTAACCCTAATGTGTTATTTTCATTTGAGCAATCTATTGCTGGAAGATATGTGGTATTAAGGGTTTCATTTTGATTTTGGCATACTGTTTCAAATGTTTCCAAAGCTTATATTGCTTGTCTAAAACAGTGATATCAGATCTTGCTCTGTACTCATCTTGCTGGAGAATTTAAGGGTTATTTCTTGGGAACAGTTTCATTCACACTTGAGTAAATTCTAAATGCATTGCTCCAGGCTTCACTTTCACGGCTAAAATATGCTGCTACGAGATTTTGATGGGAATTTTTCATGTGGGTCATGTTTGTCACATTACCTAAAATAGGTAGACCGGTGCTATAAATATCCCAACATTTCAGTCATTTATGCAACACTTCACTTGTATTTATATTTGAATAACTGATGTTCGCTGTCCCATTTTGCTATAGGCAATAAATCTTTAAACAGATCTGAATTAAATGTAAGCGCTGAGATTGCATTACGTTGTGGTTTTCGGTTAATCACTTGAACTTTGGATCATATGATGATGAGTGCATCCTCAGTCTGCTGTTCAATAAACATGATAAATTTGCAAGTTTGGTGAACAATTAAAAATTTTGTCAGTATTCTGATTAAGGAATTAACCATTGAAAATAATCATATGCATTGATCTTATATGGTATGAATCAGTGATGACACTACTGGTGTCTCTTTGAAGAACATAGTTTATGCTTGCAACAGTCCCTATATTCATGGATGCTAAATACTGATCACTGTGTGATGGATGTTTTTCAAGTATACCTCTGCACTCTGGAATTTGTTCTACAAATTTCTTGGACATTCTCTTGCATCTTTGCTTCTTTATGGTCACATGGTTTAATCCTTGAATCAACATTTCTGATTCACTCTAGCAACATTTTGGTATGCAAAGCACACTTAATAGTTGAGTCCACATACATTAAGAACTTTAACATGTAAATGTTTCATGAAATGTGGTTGATGGTTCAATTGTTGCACGGGCATACTATTCTCTCTGTGTCATACATTAAGCACTCATTTCTGGACTATTTAAATGAAATTTGAAAACTACACAACACTTCATTACAAAAGATTGCAAATTTTCTTGTTGGATAACTCGTCAATCTAAAGATTACTCCCACTCTATAACAAATTGGCTAAATTGAACATTAAGGATATCTCCCTAATCTAGGAAACCTTCTCCTTCATCTAAAGAGTGGGGCAAGGCCACCAACGTGACATTGACTGGCCTACCTGAGAATTGCATCTAGGCACTCCCATTGAGGTTGAGATTTTTCCTCTTAGGAGAGAGTGAGCAGTACCAAGTAGCATTCAAATTCTAATTGGGACCCATGGCCGCACTATGAAACCCCAACAATGAAACCTGTAATAAAGAACCTTGCTTGGCCTTTTGAATACACATTTTTCTTTAGTCACATGAGAATAAAAGTCTAAGAATTGAAAAGAACACCAGCTAAACTCTTCCTTGTCTATAAAATAGAAGTAGATCTCACAAAAACTCTTTGAAGAACTAGAATATATAAAAAAAGTAAAAAATGTGAGTGAATGCTACACAATAGTCACCTTTATTATAGCAACATATGGCTTCTCATTTTTCTCTTCCGGGGTTACCAACACAGGGTCCTCCTACAAAATGACGATGTAAAACATCAGTGAAACTTTTCAACCTTTCTTCAAAAACAGCTCTCAGTATTCATGAAAGACGAGATAACTGCCTCGGTAGAAGCATCAGAATCTCAAGAATATGAAAAGATGTATATACCTTTTTTAAATAACAACATATAACTATTAATCTCAATCTTGAGGACCTCTATTCATTCAACTGGGAAAAACCCTAAAGCTTCTTCTCCGGCAAATTGAATTTACTATAAGGCTTGTTAAAAAGACAGAGCTAACATATTGGTCAGAGAAAAACACTTGGAATCCAATGGAAGTGTACTGGATGTTTGCAGCTCTGACCTATATATCTAGAAGTGCTTATCTCTCCACCATACATAAAGATGGTGATAGTCCCCTCCGTTGTTGACAAATACAGTTGTGAGAAAATATTCATAAAACAATAAGGCCATATTAGACATTCTACATAATAATTCCGGAGATATTGAGCACCCAATTTGTTACTAGAGTGCCTCTGTTGCATGTCTCGATATTGCCTTTGCTTTAATGGTACTTCATTAAATTCTAAGTTGCATAAAACTTGGATACAAGGATGACGTAGAAACATGACACCCCAACATCTTAGGAAAAGGGGGCATGGGATATATAAAGATTAAAACAATAGATATTTTTTCAAAATATTGCAAATTATCAAGAAAAAATAAAATTAAACATAGTCAACTTTCAAAATATACATAAAAATTAAAATACCTTCAATCCCATATAGTGTTACATTATGCAATGCTCGAAGTTAAACTTGCAGATTAGGCTATAGATGTCACATATAAAATTAGCTATACAAAATTAACTTATCTCTCAAAAAATTAAGTCAATAAAATCAGGGTTATGACCAGTAGGAATTCCTTAAAACTTTGGGTTATAATGATTGGAGATCCTAAAACTTTGGGTTAAAATCTCTTCGAAATAACCAAAATGTTATTCTAGTCCAAAGTTCAAATCACTTTCTTATTATAGACGTTGCTAAAGTTAGGGGCCAGTTTCTACCAAACTATGCAGCTTGTTCTCTTATGCAGGCTGCGGTGGTAGTTATGCCAATCATAGAGATCAAAGAGTTCATAAATGAAGGAAAGAAGCCAAAAAGTTAAAAAACACAGGAAAGTTTCTAAATTGTCAAGTTTCTTTTTCTTTCTTTCGTTAAAAAAACCGTAATCTTTTTTTCTCATTGCTATTCTTTCTCTTTATCGGCAATGAGTTTTTTACTTTCTAGGGGACATGTGGCTCCCACATAACCCCAAAAAAGCATTAGCGAGAACAAATGCACCTCCCACCAGGCTGGAAATAGCCTAGAATTTCCAAATTAAGAAACAACAAGGAAACAGCTTGGAAAGATTTCTACAAGTTTCAGAGTAATTTCTGGGGAGTTTCATTTTCAGAATAATTCCCAAAATTGTAAGTTGAAACATTCGAGGCAGCAAGTGTTTACTGCAACTTATATTCCATGGACTTATCCTTTCTGCCAATGTAATTGCAAGCAAAAGGACATTTAAGGGCCACCTTTTGAGAAGAAAATTGGTGAAAACTTGCATATGGTAATCACAGCACCTCCCAGCATTAATCAGCCCTAGCAAAACATGTGGCAGCAAGTACAAAGTTATTTACTTACATTTGTCAAGCCTGCATGACAACTAATTTCCAGTACTGAAACATGGGGAACAGCAAGAGTTTCTTGCAACTTCTGTTCCATGGCTTCATCCTTACTGTCATTGTAATCAAATGAAAAAAAGACATTCAAGGCCATAATTTTGCCATAAACATCAGTGAATACCTGGAAATGTTAATCAAAGTGCCTCCCAGTGAATAAAAATCAGGCCAAGAGCAGTGCAAAGTTATTTAGTATTTGTCAAGTCTGTGTGACAACTAGATTCCATGTGTTAGTAGCAGTTCAACATAAATGTGTTTGCTTTGTGTTGTTTGCTTCATCTCAATGAGTTTGAAACTGCAACCTTATCTTGACGATGGAATATGGTAAGAAGATCTGAACTCCTGTGGCAAATGTTAAGACATTGGTATTATGCCATGTGTTTTCTCTTCTAACTGAAGATTATGTTGGCTTGCCTTGTCTCCAAATATCATCCAGGTAAGAAGTTTTGACATTTTAAATTTTCTCATTCAAGTCCGACAACCTCTAATATCCCCAGTGTAGTTAATACGCCTAAGAATGCTATGTTGTTTTACTTGGTCCAGTCTGATTAATCTTTATTTTCACCTAGACACTAACATATTATTAGTACTAACCTGTTCCTGCTTTATCTATTACTAAGGTCGCACCCAGTTTATAACAATAAATTGGATGATTGACTACATTTTAGACTCAAGATATGTTCCACCATATTCTTAGACTGGGATGAATCTACCCAAAATCTATTTTCTCAGGGAATGCTCTAGCTTTTGTTTCTGCCAGTCATTTATTTTCTCAAAAATTTAATAATGACTCTTTTCCAACAAAATATGATTCTAATCTTTAATGAGGATGAATGTAAACCTAATCTGAAGAAACTATCATAAGCAACATCATGCAAAGAATCCCGATTCCAAGAGTAGGTTTTCAATTAGAATTCATTTCAGAAATATAAATCAGAATAATACAAGTTTTAATCATCCGAACATTGAAAAGAAACAAACCTTCAAGTAAAAATTGCAAACTAAACTGGTCCACATATTACTATAGAACATGCCAAGAATGCTCCATCCTCTAGAATCTAAACGTTGAAACAGAATAGCATTGTAATTATCACAATCAAATAAAATTTTAACTATGGTATGACAGGAAAATATGTATTGGACAGGCTATAAAAAGATTGGAGCAATTAAAGATATAGAAGCTCACAATCTTCTGACAGGGTTTTATATATACCACATTTTACTATACTGGTCCACATATTACCATAGAACATGCCAAGAATGCTCCATCCTCTAGAATCTAAACGTTGAAACAGAATAGCATTGTAATTATCACAATCAAATAAAATTTTAACTATGGTATGACAGGAAAATATGTATTGGACAGGCTATAAAAAGATTGGAGCAATTAAAGATATAGAAGCTCACAATCTTCTGACAGGGTTTTATATATACCACATTTTACATCCAACCTGCAAATCAACCAGCCAAAATGTATTGCCATGGTCGGAACTATTTTGGATATATCTGGTTTTACTGTAGGAGAAACTTTATCTTCAGCCTCCAAGATGCTCTCCTCCACTTACCTTTGCATTCATTGACACCCCACTTACCTTTTCTTTTCAAGATTTCACTTCTTCCACCAATTCTAGGTTCTGGATGATCTTCTTCCTTCACATATTCAGGCCTGAACTTCTCTTGTCACAGATCACCCAACTGATCTCTTGATGGAGAGGAACAAGATGGCCTGGATCCAAAGAATAGCCAAAGCAAGGAAGATGCTTGACATATATGCTAAGTTGCATGAAATGCCAAAACGTTTCAGAGTTTCCGAAACGGGTACGTTTAGAAACGTCACCTCCCAAAAATGGAAACATCGGTCGAAACATTGGTTGAAACTAAATAAAAAGAAATTTATAAATAAGTGAATAACACATTATATTGCAAGAAAAAAGGGAATAAGACCCATAGATGACAATTTAGAAGGAAAACCAAGTCTATATTAACTATCATAGATGGTTACATAATGGCTGAGTTTTGGTCAAGTTTCGGTCGAGTTTCGGAGTTTCAGGTACGGGTATGTCCCAAAACGTCGAGTTCCTATAAGTTTCATGCAACATAGCATACATGCAAGAGGACATTCTAAAACAAAACCTATTGCCATCTCAAGGGCATGGATGCAGTTTCCATTGATAATTAAGGGTATTTATCATGCACGGACCTTGAATCATGCATGATATGTGTTACCTCCTATATGCAGGGTTGTTGAAGAACATTGCAACTTGTTTAAAATGGCACACACAGAACAAGGGCCCACTGTCAACACAGCCCTCATTCTTCTAACCCAACTACCTCTAAAATGGCTATAGGAGGCTTCCCTTAGATGACTTCAAGCAACCAACACAAAATCACTGCCTTGTATGGGGTCAAATGGCTAAAGTGGAGGAGTTATGTTGCTGCCCCACTAGCCTAATGTGTAAAATCTACAGAAAGTATGCTAAACCAGCTAGGAAATATCATGAGTAGTAAAATCGAGTGTATAAGAAATATTGGGTGTACAAGAAATATGTTAACCAAATCTAAAAGCATTTTTACAATTAGTGCCTTGGTTAGAGGGGTTGTTGTGCAATTTTGCTTGCTGTCCTGTTAGAGCAGTCTGCAAAGTGACAAAATCTGCAAAAAACAGCAAGGAAATCCCTTTGAAAAGCCACCCAAGTGTCTAAACACTTCTAGATCCAAAAACTAAGGGTGGGGAGGCTAGAAGATAGAAGATAGGTCACTTTGGACAACTTCTACAAAACCTAAAAATTCATTCCAACAAATGTAGAAATTTTAATGGCTGAAAATGACTAAACTTAGCTACAAATAAAATATGAAAACTTACAAAACAGATTTGAAGCTAATACAAGGTATACTAAAGATACTTAGAAAAGTAGACCTTGTGCAGTGAGAAATTTGCAGAAATTAGTATGTTACAGCTATGTCTCACTACGGAATAACTTAATACACCCATGAAAGATATATTTAAAATATGCTCAGAAAAAAGTTGTATTAATTCCTTGGTTTAGATCTGAAAATTATTATATTATTTTTCCAGAGATTTACTAGCTATATATGATAAAAATTATTGCAGCAAGATAGTAATAAAATTATATTAAAAAAAATGTTTTGAATTTTTTTTAAACTGGGTGATTAAATAGGTGAGGCTTATGTTTGCCTTTCTATTCACCACTTTGTTGGATTGCGATCACAAACCTCTATTTGTCAACTTTTTCTTACAAACTAGGAATGAATGAAGATTTGGTGGTGAGATTTGTTGAAGAAAAAGGTACCAAGGAGGTGTTTCCAAGTGCATTTGTCATTTTGCCTAGGAAAACACATTATAACACCTTTCTATCATGTGACTTTGAGTTATATTAAAGTTATGTTATAAAGTTACTTTATGTGGTACTTTATGTCCTAAGTACTTTTAATATTAAAGTCACTTTATATTTTTAAGTTGACTTTATGTGTAAAAAAAATACAAGGTACGAAGTTACACACGTTAAGTTAAAAAGTGACTAGGAGCCATTAATGAGGAGGACCACATGAAAAAGAGGTCAAAGTGAGGGAATGATCTCCACCATTGACCTAGAGAGCTGAGATCTAATCTCAGCCCTTGATCAAAAGCATTAAGGTTCTCCTAACTTAATGAAGGTAAAAGGGTCCTCCCTTAATTACACCGTGTATATTGTTTTATAGATATTCTCCCCCAATTACACCGTGTATCTTACTCATCTTCTTAAAGATCTTAGTTAACTTTGCGTAAACAAATATTCTATCTTGCATTCACTTATTCAACACATTCATACATATTTGCGCATCATATAAGCATTAAAAGTGCAATGTATATTCAATATAACAGATGCATAAAACAAGAAACAAATACGCAGAATGGATATGAAACTTCTCTTTATTAATGATCCAACTGTTACAGACTCGACTCACCCTTCGCACTCAGCTACAGGGGTCTGCGCACTCAGCTGCGGACTACTAGGCCTCTGCGCACTCAGTTGCAGAGCCTTCTCCTACTCTATGACCCAAAACTAGACTTTACACTTCAAATATGACTCAACTCTTCATCCTTATCATTATTTTCCATCATCTATTGATTTCTTAGAGCCTCGCTCTATTTATACAATCCCATGGTCCGCAGACCATGGGTAGATCTCTACAACCGACATTACATTACAAAATTGAGGGCGGACAACCCTATGACTCTTTTACAAACTACGCGCTTCGCGCCCACAAAATGTGGAGTCTTTACATCGGGGTTACAACTTTTGACCAAAATCTAGGCTCTAAGCCCCAAAACTTCCCTTGGGGGATCCTGCGCCCAACAGGCCCCCAACACAAACATCGTGACTCGCCCTCGAGTCACTCTGTCGGTGCGGAGATCTTTGCGCGAAGACCTCCCAACTCTGCCTGGATCGGTGCAAGATTGGCAGCACACTCAGCGGCTGCCTACTGCAATTCCTGGACGCGTTGTTCACAAGCCGTTGTAGCTAAACTGCCTCCCTAAACCTGTTCCTGTGTTCCTTACATCTGCGCAAGCTTTGGTTCAATAGAGGCTGTAATGATATACACCTCATCAATCCACAGCTGTAAGCACGCCTACAAAACTATTTCCTTATGTCAAGCAGCATCCACCTACTCCTTGAGCGCTTTCGCCTGCTACATCCACGCGAACCTCTGTGTAAGGGCAACCATCTGCGCAGTCCCTTTTACTTCATCATATTTCTATTGTAGCTCGCGCGCCTCTATTTCTAGGCACTATATGTTCAGGTCCTCATGCAGAGTTGTGAGAACCTCGAACGACTCCTCGAATCAAGTAAAATGGGGTTAAGGTTCTCCTAACTTAATGAAGGTAAAAGGGAGAAAAGAGGAATAGAGTTCTCTCATATTCTAGTTGTGATGAGTTAGAGAAGAAGATAGGAGCAAAGAAGGAGAGGAGGTTGCTACTGTAATGTTCCCGATAAATTAATCACTCAAAAGACAAAGTAGCCAATCAATCGCCATAGGCTATAGTTCGTGATAAAGGGGAAAACCACAAAATGCCCAAAGTTTGGGCAAGTTTTGGGGTAGCTGGGCAAAGAAACCCAAAGTCGGGGTTTTGAGTGAACCTTACTCGATTATTTAAGAAGAGAAGACCCTCAAGGAAATCTATAAATACAAGAGGGTTGAATTCATTTGAATCATCATTGAATTGGATCAATTATCTCTGTTTTCTTTGAGCCTGAGGCTCTGAGGGTTTTAAGACCCCTTTTCTCCTATCAATTTCGGTGATGAAAGATTCCACCCTAGTTTATAAAACTCTTTGCATCTTTATTTACTTACTTTGTTCTAGCACAGGTTATTGAAGGAATTTTCTGATTTGAAAAGGATTAACATGGACATCTGAATCTGCTTCTGAGGTCACACGAAATTGTAGCATATCTCTGGGCAGGTCGAGACTGAGATCTCGTGGACTTATTCTGTGGCAAATAGTAGCGCTCTTCCTGAGGATCCCAGGCCAAGTGGCGA
Organism: Pinus taeda; assembly: GCA_000404065.3. Classification (NCBI taxonomy): domain Eukaryota; kingdom Viridiplantae; phylum Streptophyta; class Pinopsida; order Pinales; family Pinaceae; genus Pinus; species Pinus taeda. The sequence continues at coordinate 33,902 of APFE030042798.1, read as the reverse complement.
TAGTTTAATTGGATCAATTATCTTTGTTTTCTTTGAGCCGGAGGCTCTGAAGGTTTTAAAACCCCTTTTCTCCTATCAATTTCGATGGTGAAAGATTCCACCCTAGTTGATAAAACTCTTTGCACTTTTATTTACTTACTTTGTTCTAGCACAGGTTATTTAAGGAATTTTCTGATCTGAAAAGGATTAACAAGAACATCTGAATCTGCTTCTGAGGTCACACGAATTTGTAACATATCTTTGGGCAAGTCGAGACTAAGATCTCATGGACTTATTTTGTGGCAAATAGTAGTGCTCTTCCTGAGGATCCGAGGCCAAGTGAAGATCACTCCAGCCAATTCAAAGGATTCTATAGAGGATTACTGATATTCTATCACAAATCGAGGATTCTGAAGCGATTCTGAGACAATCTGAAATTCTGAAAACAATTTTGTAACAGGCCGAGACTCTCTAAAGCAAGCAGTTGAATGTTACCCTCAGGTGATGCAGCATGTCTGTCATAAAATAACCATTCACTGAAGTGGCTCGTAACCATTCGTTGAAACAAGACAGCCAAATTCTGAGGTGATGCAAGTCTGTCTGTCGCATAATGTCACTGTTCACTGAACTTGATCATAACCTGAGGCAGTCGTAGGGTATTTATCCTGCACAGTGGCAACAGAAAAGTATAGTGACTGTGGAGTGCAGCGATAGAATGCAACTAATCCAAGCCGCATGTCGGTTATAGTTGAAATTGTGTCAGGAATCCTCGAGCCCACGTCCGATCAGACCTATCATTTATGGTTGAACGAAAAAACATGCCCTATTGTGCCCTACACATGCTCACAGCGATTTCGCTGAACACTATCATAGCACAAGCACCCACAAGTGCGAGATTGGGTTAGTGAGAGAGCATTTTCCAGACGAGAGATAGAGCAAGGGTATCAGAACAATGAGCAAGGTTGGACATTAGTGTAGTAAACCGTTACAACTAGAACGTTGGTTCACCGGATTTAATAGTGCATTCATAGTATACTGTGTGAAAATTCAAGAATCCCACCCAAATTACCTACTACAGCAACTAATTAAACTTCTACTATCTGTTAAATATTGAAACAAATTATTTACTATTTCCTACAGCAAATATTGATGCTAACACACTGTAACCTTCACTTAATTAATTGACTTGACCAAAACAAGAACAGAGAAAATAGAGAAAGATGCACAAGTGACAATATTTTTTGGACAAATGTCCTCGAAAAAACCCAATGCGGGAAAACCTATGCAGCAGCTCTGAGGGTTTTTATTATTATGCAATAGTTTATGAATACAACTCTGGATGCCCTTCCGGCAATCCAGTTACAAGGAAAATAAACTGGCAAAAAAAATTACCTCACTCTACCCTGTAATTCCGGCAGCTGAACCAACTGTCCCCAGCTATCTCTACGTAGGCCCTGCATCAGCCTCAACAGGCTCTGCGTCAACCCAACTAGGAAACGTCTTCCCATATCAGAGGTAGCAGGATGTACTAGTGTTGGATGATGCCGAGGAGTGTCGGAGAGACAGTTGCAGTATCTAGGAGCGCCAGAGTTTGAGCAACACAGAGCAGAGTTGGCAGCAGTGCAGATGGCACAAAGCAAAGGTCAGCAACATCGCAATAGATTCAGAGGGTTAGCGTAGAGACTAGCAGCAGTTAGGCTCCAACATTCATGTGTTCTCATACTGAAGACAATTAGTTTAGTAATTGGGGATGTTTTTCCATTGTTGACATAGTAGCAGTAACAGTTTGCAGTGTAGGAGCAGTTGGCAGTGGCAGTGCTAGCAGCAGCACAGATGCAAAAATTCAAAGGGATTTGCATTACGGATGCAGTGCTAATAGTGGCAACAACAGTACAGATGCAACATTTGGATCATGCTTCTCGTCTTTGTCCTTCTTCCTGAGAGGACATTGTGTAGCATAGTGACCCATCTCACCACACCTAAAGCGCTTTATCTTCGAGACGTCCTTCTTACGTCTTCGTTGCTCCTGTTGCACCTTCAATGCAACAGTTGCATTATCCTCCCCCTCAGGCTTCGACCCACTGTTGCTGCTTTCGTCAAGCTTACACTTGACCAAGTCTCTCCTTAACTCCTCTTGTTTGAAAGTTGCCCACATCTCATCCCAATTCAGCAAAGTCGCCCTGCCCAGGATACTCTGAACAAAGACTTGCCACTCATCTGAAACAGAATTGAGGGCCAGTTTAACCAACTATGAGTCTTGAGGTGTAGACCCCACAGCAGATAACTCATAACTCATCATGAGTCTCTTGAAGCTTCGTGAGGAATGGATCCACACGCTCCCCCTTCTGCATCTGAGCAAATCTCAGATTATGTTCCAAGTACATCTTTCGCTGCTCGGAAGATCCCTGATATAATGTAGACAATGCGTCCCACATCTCCTTAGCATTCCTTCTGCTAGCGATGTGACAGACCACATGATCTTTCACTCTGTCAAGGATCATTCTTTTCTCCTTCGCCATCTCATCTCAGTACTTCTTCAACGGATCTAGATCTGCTGGTTCAGCCATCACGTTGTTGACAAATGCCTTGAGGGCATGCTCATCTAGAAGGAATGACATTCTAGCCTTCTAGATGACATAATTGCATGCCCCATCCAACCTGTCTTGATCCCTCAAGCCACTGGTTGCCATTTTTGCCACAAGAACTGTCGAATGACCTCCTCTCTCCTCTGTGAAGCACTAGATTGGCCTACGCACTCCCTGCTGGAGATTGTAGATCCGCCTCTCTTTGTTGTTGCTCAGCAAGTGAGAATTCAGACTCCTTGGCTAGAAGTCCTCTGAGGAGGAATTCCCTCAACCATGCTCCTTCCTTCTCCTCTGACGTCTTTCTACCCAGCAAAACAGCCTGCAGAAAAGACTATGTCCCACCATCTCTCCTCACGCTGAGGCTTCTGCGCTGCTCGTCTACCCTAGTAAAAACTCAATCTGGAAGCCCTTCTCTTTGTCGACTCACTCAGAGAGACACTGCCTCGAAATTTCAACCCTCCGGCTAGAACTGCGCAAACACTCTGGGGTTTCAAACTACTGCCTCCTACAGCTTTTTCGAACTCCCTCTTCTGCTCAGCGTTGGGTCTTTGGTACTATTCTTTCTTGCTTCACCTGCAATGCTCTGATACCATGTGAAAATTTGAAAATCCCACCCGAATCACCTACTGCAGCAATTAATTAAACTTCTCCTATCTCTTAAATATTGAAACAAATTATTTATTGTTTCCTACAGCAAATATCGAAGCTAATACACTACAGCCTTCACTCAATTAATTAATTTGCCCAAAACAAGAACAAAACAAATAGAGAAAGATGCACAAGTGACAGTGTTGTTTGGACAAATGTCGCCAGAAAAACACAATGTGAGAAAACCGGTGCAGTAGCTCCGAGGGTTTTTATTATTATGCAATAGTTTCTTAATACAACTCTGGATGCCCTTCTCGCAATCCAGTTACAAAGAAAATAAACTGGCAGAAAAACTTAGTGAGATTACCTCACTCTACCGTGCAATTCTGGTTGTTCCCACCACTGAACCAACTGTCCCCAGCTATCTCTGCATTGACCATGCATCAGCCCAAGTGGGAAACGTCTGCCCTCTAGAGCAGTTTCTAGCCCTCCTGGCTGAGAAATCTCAACTCCCTGGCAGATTTTGAATTTCTGCACTAGAAGACTGCGCTGCTTCTGCATGATCCTTTCCGGCTCTGCGTCAACTCTGCGTGGGCCCTTCTGGCCCAGCGTCAACCCCTCCTGGGTCTCCACTACACCCCCTGGTGTCTCTCTGCCTCTCTACTGCTGATCCTAGGTCCTAGAGATGATACTCCAACCGAACTAACCCTGCCCCTCACTGTAAAAGCTCACTATGGAAAATCTCTCGGCAGCTGCTCTGCTTCAGAAAATCAATTTTTTGAACTCTCTCTGTGTATCTTCCAAATGACCCTCAAGCCTCATTAAATAATCTCCTCATTGACATTCAACAGCCCATATTAGAAGCTAATCAATGGCTAAGATCATTTATGCTTTATCCTCGTCTTCTTTTAGAAGTTACACCCCCAGTTTATATTAATATCTTTAATTATTTTATTTTCCTAAGTTTAGACTTAGGGTCCCATTAAAATAATTAATTATTTTATACCACTGTTTCTGGGTGGAATTTCCCAAAACGATTTCTGGGTTCTTTGGAATACATGTGTCTGAGCCTCACTACAACATTTGAGACTAGAGCACATCTGATGCTACCAGAAATCAACATACTGATGGTTTTGTGAAGAGAATCGAAGAACTGACTGTGGATTTACTTTAGAATCTTATTACTGTTAATAATATAGAACAGCATCGTTGCTTGGATCTATTGTTCATTGGATGCCTATGTTTATTGATGAATGTTGTACTGTTGAAGATCTTTATAATTGTGATGACTGCACAGTGCACACTGTTATATGAATGCCTTAACATGTTCTGTGGTTAAGCCCTAGACGGGATATAAGAAACCCTAAAGGCAAAATTGCCCTAAACCATTACAGCTACAGCAAAGCTTTTTTCCTGAGGAGAGATATTTTGCAGGAGAAGACTATAGTATTCAGGCTCGAATCCCCAAAAAGCGCATGCAAGAGCAAGCATGCACTCCCAAAATATACAGGCAGAAGATTCCAGCATGGTTTTTGAGGCAGGAAGAGAAGTCTTCCTGCGTGAATTTTGAGGCAGAAATTCAGCTTGTCAGAGATGCATTTCCAGATCTAACAGGGTATAGTCCAGTGGGATTTTCGAGGAGGTTTTGTCAGACATACAGCGCAGAATTCTAAGTAATTAATGCTGGTCTGAAAGTGTTGAAATCAAGGCAGATTCTGCACATTTATTACAGATTGACTGGCATGACTTTCCAGGCAGTTTAGTCAGATATGTGGCTCAAAATTCTAGGCATTTAACTGTTGTACAGTGGCCAAGCAATCAAGGAGGAAGAGGCCTGACAGTGGCTTACAATCCAAGGCAGAGATTGCTGGACTGTGGCACATTTTCCAAGGGAGATAAGTACCCTGTGTTTTTAATGCTGTAATAATTTTTCCTGAAAAAAGCAAAATAAAACTCTCCTCAACGCTTGTCTTCCCCTTGTGGGTTTTTCCAGGGTCAAGTTACACCAAAAATCACTCTGTAAAAATCTGTGTATGCTTGTAAACCTCAGAGGCCAATAATTTTAAACGGGCCACAGAGTAGTTTCGGCCTCGGATTCTTCCAACCAAAATCCTGTCCGCGAAATCCATTGTTTCCCCTAACTGAATGTCCTCCTCGAGCCTGAGAATGTTGTCTTCAGCTTTAGATCTAAAGCATCTGGATTTCTTGCAAGGCCTCACTTCAGCAGCTGTATCCTCCTGGCGATCAGAGCTTTCGCCAGAAACAGGTGTGTCCTCAGAAGGAAGTGTAGGGGCGAAAGGAAGGGCGTCTAATAAGGGAGGGATGTTCGAGAAGCTGCTGGATGGGGGAGCAGATGAATGCGACATGATCAGGGGTTCGGAGGCGGCTATGGTGGATGAGCTGGGTAATGAAAAGTTGAAACCAGAGGATGAAGGGAGGGAGGTTAGGCCAGCACAAGTATCCACAGGGTTAGGGTTAAGGCAACCCGAGGCAAACCCTAGTGAGGAAGGTGACGGCGGAGGGGTGGAAAGGAACGGCCAAGTCGGGGGGTCATCCAGCAAAATCACCGGATGGTCCGAAGGGCCCGAGAACGGAGGTAAACCGACAATGGTTTCGTTCAACACACAGCTAAACGGGGTCAAGCCTTCCTCGGTAACATGCCAGGTCGTCCAAATAGAGCCTTCCACCAACGGTTCCTCCGAGTAGTCAACAAGATCAAGGTCCATAGCTGTCGGGGAACGCAGATCGCCACCTGCCTGCGGGTAATCGTCAAGGGAGCAGCAAGAAGGGCGAACGGAAGTGTGACTGGAGACCTAAACGCTGGGCGCAGAAGCAAGTAGGTTATAGGCGCAATGACTTGGTAAAAAAACCTTGTTACAGTAGCCGAGACGGAGGGTAAGGTAGAGCGACCATCATTGTCGAGCGGCCTACGTGGTCTTGTTGTTCGCTGCCAGCAGTAGTGTCTCATACTGTAGAGATGAGACCCTACCCATAATCGCCCGCGCATTCGATCCTCAAAAGAATCTGACTTCCCTTGTGTTGCATAAGGGAGACTTGACTTGATAACTATTTGTGAGGTGTTCTAACTTTTCTTCCTAACATAGTCTTCAATTGTTATTATTAGAGTGTGTCTTCGTTAGTTCATCAAATAGCTACCAAAACAAAGAGACAAGAACACAAGATGTTTGGTTTTTTGTCAGGGCCAAAACCTCTCCCTCTTGGAGAGAAAAACCCACACAATTCTTCTTATAGAGATTCCACTTGTGAATACCAAGACCTTGACCCCTGACCTACTAGGCCACTCCAAGATCAAGACACCAATCCTCTTCTTATTGTTGAGATCATCATCATCATCGTTGCTTCATGGAGGTCATCATTATTGCACCTTCACTGAGATATTCATTCTAACAACGAGATCATGAATGTTGCTCCATTGTTACATCTTCACTAAGATATTCACTATTCTTTTACTGAGATCATATCTTCACTTGAATCATCACTAGTAACGTGAATACTTGTTACTATGTCTTCATAAAACAGAGACTGAGATTATAACTTCGTCCAGATTGTATGCTGTGTCAAAACGTATTTCTGTGACATCTATTCATCATGAATATACCAAGACTGAGTATGCTTCTGTAAAATCATCAAGATTCTTCTCATCGTAGTTAAGACGAGACTCAATTATGCCGAGACAGAGTATGCTGAGAGTATATTACCTCGATCTTCTTTATTGCAAATACGCTGAGACAATAGTTGTGACTAGATAACATGACGAGAGTGCACTGCAAGATTACTTAAGATCAGAGACTGCATTTAGTATGCCCAGTGTGAGTGTGTTCTTTGCCTGCACCGAGAGCCTCATTATATTACCCATCTGAAGGACAGAGACCTTCTAAGATTGTGAGGTCTTAGGACTGTCCTCACTCACTGAGATTATGTTCTATACCCATGAAGAATCACAGAGAAAAATCTGAGATATCTTCCTTATATTTTGCGAATACCCAAGCTAGGTATATATAGTGGTTTTCCCTCCATATTTAGCCGACCTGAGCCAATGAAGAGTTGTGTCTTCAATGCAAGCCTACATCACATCCTTTAATTCGATTTTGTAGGCCGACATAATTGTTTTCTTCATCGTTTTGCTTGTTGCCTTCTCAAGAGGATTGTGCTTGTCTTGGACGGTTGATCTATACACTAGGTTCACTCATATACATTACATATATGCTCAAGAAGAGATCTTTACACGTCTTTGACTCTTTGACTTTTCTAGACCTATAGAATGAGTAAGAAACTCATTCTTATAATTTACAAAAATAATATTTCTTTTTCTTGACAAGTACAAAGATCAAAATTACATTTGTAAATACCGAACCTAGTTACACTTTCTTCAACAAAAAGCTTATGCACATACACCCAAGCAATTGTGTCATGTCTGTGTCTAAGACGTGGAACCTAAATATAACAACGGTACACAAAGAACAACAACATATTCATAACATGAAAATTAAGATACATAGTTGGACCATTAAAAATAAACAACAAGAATACAACAATGAAAAAATTGTGTTGTTCACAGTTAGCATTGTTATTTAGCAAAAGCTTTAAAATACAAATGTCAAGCAGATTTGATCATTGCACACTAAGGTAGGATCACCATAGTTCAACATTCATGCGCATGCAAGGCTCCGAATTTGTCCATTCATTCAATGGATAAAAATAAATGAACAAGTTAAATTAGGAGTTCTCATGTAATTAAGCAACCCTGAGCTAGTCCAATTCAGGACATTTAAAATAAGCTTGGGCCAACAAAAGAGATTTATATGCATTTTTCACAACACCAAGAAACAAATTTGTTCCAACAGGGACTTTTGGGATTTGTGTGCCTTTTGGGGGTTGGGTTTATACAATCATGTGCAAGAAAAACTTGGTTGTGAGATTCAAAAAAATGCCAAATTTGATTGTGGATGGGATTAGGGTTCCAAAAGGGCAAGTGCTATGAGTACATATAACTCAGAGTAGTTTGCCATGCACTTATTTTGCTCTTGATTTTGTGAAGCAACTCTTATGAGTTAACAAAGATGCTTCTAAGCAATTATTCTATGAGTAGGGTTTTTCAAAGGTTCCTTTTGTGGAAGAGTTTTTGGAGGTAAATGTCATGCTTTCAATTCATTATAGAACACCTAACAACACCCCTACTCTCCTCTCAAATAGTTGGATGTGTTCAAACACCTAAAAAAACCTTTAAAGAGGAAAGTTCCATACCCCCTAGTGGAACTCTCCCCCTTCAATTCAATGGATACTTTATCGCTAAGAAAGCAACCTCAATCTCTTTTATTTCCCTCGGACAAGAGACTTTAGGGTAATTGAAGTTGTATTTAGACCATGCTCTGATAGGTAGGTTCAATTGACTCTAGCCTCAACTCTCAAACCTACACCAATGGATTTCTATCCCATAAATCACTCCTCGAGGAACGAGCCTATATCTATCCTAGTATCCATAGTGCAAATGACAAGGACCACATCCTTCACTTCAGACCCTAGTTCTTGGAACACATTGATTTAGGCATGAAACCCTTGTACCCTTCTTGTGATGCCTCCTCTAGGTCTTTATCTTCAAAACTATGTGGCTTAGACTTAATAATTTTCCTCTACCCTTTTTTTGGGATTGAACATAATTGAAATCAATTGGCTAGGGCATTTTGATTTGCACTCCCCATAAATTCACAAGAGATATATCGCCACTTGCACAAGGATGTGCAATGACATGGACCTCATGAAAGGTTTGTACAAAGAAAATTGGATAAAGACGGATGATCATTGATTTTACATGGAAACATGAGTTGAAGAATGCAAGTCATGCTTGCCATTTGGGCATTTGTCAATATCTTGTCCACAACATAGTGCAGAAAATTGGAAATGAATTCCCATAAACCTAATAGGGATGGGAGTAAGAAGCATAATATACAAAGGCCCACTTTGTAGCAAGGTGTGGAGAACATCACCACCTGGTAGAAGTAGCAGATCCGTCCAAGGAAGAGAGTCTCGAAGAAGGCAAAGCAATGTGGATCAGCAATATCTTGGATAAAGCCGATTCAGGAGTTAGCTCCCTGAAGCAGAGGATGCTAGTATCCCAGCCCCCTCCATGGTGGGATCGGCAGAACGAATCGTTGTATTAGAGGGGTGATGGAAGTGAATCAAACCCTTCTGAAAACCTGAATAGTGAAATTGACCGAGACCCGTTAGAGAGTCCAATTAAATCCGATGACAAGGAATGGACCAAGGTAAAGAAGAAAACAGAAAAGAAAGACCGCAAACCTGCCGATATGAATAACTTCAAATTTATATACTTCGTATTTCTGAATCAAAAATGTTTAGGAGATTGAACTCTACAGCACACTTGAATCTGAACAGTAGTTACCAGAGGATTAATCTTTCAGGATTAGTGAACTTTACACAGGGCAAACTGCGATTATCTGTTTGTGAGTAATGTAATCCTCACACCAGTTTAGTAAATTCTGGATTGTATAATTTTTCTGGACAATGGGGTCCTAAGTTTTATACGAATTAGAAATCAATTTTACACTCAGAATTCACCCATAAAAAGCATGGTGAGCTCAGTTCCACACTTCGGTCTCCGACCCTCTCTCTTCAATTTCTAGTCATGTCAAGTTTTTTTATCGCAAGAAATGGGAATAACAACTCCAGAGGAACAAACCCCGACACAAAATTCTCAAAAATGTCCACAAAAGCGCCAAAAAAAGTAACCAAACGGAAAGGGGAGAAAATTGAGCATATTTACCAATTCATATCGATTTCCGTCGAGCTCAAATGCAGCAAAATGCACCGTGATGCCTCGTCCCCTGCCGGATTTTCTAATGGGTTCTCCAATGGGTCTCAGGTCTGGACCTTGGTCTTCGTCGCTACCCTTTGATCTCTCCTCTTCTTTGTCTTTCTCCTTTTCTTTTTCTGAAGTGGGTTTTACAGTGGGAACAGAAGCAGGAATGTTGTTATCATCTTCTTCGTCACTGCTGTGGGAGACATGAGCCAACCGCCTCTTTCCCATTGTGTATTCTCATGCGGCTGCTTCTCTCTGAATACCAGCAAAATGGAATTACTGTTTTTTTGAAAATGTAACAGAGCTTCTTGCTACGTATATCTATATAAGCGGTGGTCTCAGAGAGGGAAAGATAGCACCCATCTGGCAGCCTTTGAGACCTTGACGCCAGAACAAACCGGTGGTACAATAATAAATGTTTTTACATCAATTGAAAATAAATAAATAAACATTATATCGTTATTAAGAAAGGGTTTCACATTTATTGCATAACTTTTGAATAAATAATGCCGTTGATTTATGGTAAACTTTTAATTTTCGTTTTTAAAATTTGTAGTTATATAGGTTAATTCTATATTATGTTTACATTTTCAGGGTAGTATATTTATCTATAATGTATTGTGGTTTGTATTTTTTTTGGGTTGGCATTAAATTTTATATAAATCAATTGGTTTACATTTCATAGGTGTGGTGTTATATTTATTTATAATGGTGTTGAAATCAAATCTCATATAAATTAATTGGTTTATGTTGTATAAGTGTTATATTTATTATATTTGTTATTGGTTTATATTTTATGGGCGTTATATAATTTATTATATGGTAGTGATGGTATAATTCATTTAATTTTGTTTTTGCGGTATATTAGT
>APFE030042798.1:0-22564 GCA_000404065.3 Pinus taeda | reverse complement strand
AAAATCAAAGTTACTAAACAACCCATAATAAGCCCTCGACCAATCATCTTACAAATAAATAAATTTAAATATTAATAAAAATAACAAAAAATGAATTCTCAATGTAAACTATGGATAAGTGGCACAAATTTTAATATTTTGACTTAGTCAAATTACATAAAATAAAATCTAATAAAAATTCTTCACTCTAGTATGGAAGAGATTGATTTTTAACATTTTGACTCAGTGGATTTACATAAAAACAAAATAAAATTAGAATTTTATATTAAAAAACAAAGCAAATGATTATAATTATTAATATAACATTTTGACTAAGTATAATTACATAAAGATAAAATAATAAAACAAGAAATAATAATATAAAAATAAAATAGAATAAAAAAACAAAATTATATAATTAAAACGAGCTTAGATCCATCTTAACTCTAGATCTACCAAGCACTAAGAGAAATCAAATATCTTTTCATATTAAAAGAGGTGTGCATCTTGAAAAAGTTGATCCCTCTTAGCTCTTATCTCTTTTCATATTAAAAGAGGTTTGCATCTTGAAAAAGTTGATCCCTCTTGGCTCTTAGTAGATCTAGAGCTAAGATGGATGTAGGTTATTGTAGTTTATATTTTTTTGTAAGGGTTTGAACATGAGACCTGGCACTAAACCCCACACAAATCAATAGGTTTGCACCTCATGCCTATTATACTTATCTATAATTTATTGTACTTTGTATTTTTTAAGGGTTCTATTTCTTGTTGAGATGAAGTGTTCTCTATTATAATGGACATTATTAGTGACATAGACATATATTTGGTTATGAACTCATATTTCTTGGGATTTGAAAGCTTTGAGGAATCTTACTTAACTAACTTTCCCAAGTTACTATGTAGTTGAATTAAAGTTATAATTTATAATAAGATTTATTTTATCCTTGGAGTTATTAAATATTAAGAAGAATCAAAATTATAAAATATATTTGCAACTAACTCACCCAACTTATTATATGGTTGAATTTAATTTATAATTTATAATAAGAATTGTTTTAACCTCAAATTTATTTAAGTACCAAGAAGAATAAAAATTTTAAATGATATTTGCATTTCAGGAGAGTTGATCTCTCTTCACACTAAATAAAATCCAAGATTAAAAAATTGTTAAACTAGTTCAAACCCCAATAATCGTATAGCCCTTGTGAGTGAGAGAAAAAGTGTTTAAACCCTTGAAGTTGGGTTGCTTATGTGATAAGACTTGATACATTTTTCACTAGCCAAATTGTTTTAAGTGCACCTTGATGTGATACTTTAATAACCACTATATTATACAAAATTAACTAAATCTATAATGTTTCAAAGAAGTTTTGAATTCATTTAATTTGTTGTTTCAAAGAAGTTTTGAATTCATTTAATTTGTTGTTTCAAAGAAGTTTTGAATTCATTTAATTTGTTGTTGTTGATTTTTGTTTGTTTACGTAATGTATGACAGCGATCGAAGTGGAGCTACTTTTCATAGCAAGCTTTCCTAACATAAAAGGCCGCGGAAATGGTAGGAATAGCTCCCTCTAAAGGAAACTTAGAGAAAACCTCAACATATCCAAAAATCTTAGTTGATCCAATGCAAATTGTGAGTACCTTGGTGACCTTGCAATCTTAGAGCTTGATATCCAAATTTATGGGCCTTTTGACTTCAAATCACAGTGCCTTACAATGTTGGATCCGTGAGACGAAAAAGTCAAGTGTTTCTCATTTTTAATGTTAGGAATGGGTTTCTTCATGGTTGTTTTGGGGACTCAATCCAAGCATAAGACAACATTGGATCAAGATCTCAGTTTTTGATTAAAGTTGGACCCTTATATGGATGTGTCTACCTTTTCTTCTTTTGTATTTTTGGATCAACTGTTATGTTAACCTAAATAAACATGGCTTTGGATCCTTTGTTAAATTTTCGAGACTGACTAGAGAAGGGAAGATGTCATCTTATACTAGCATCTATGTCCATATGGACTTAAAAAACCCAATATTGAGAAAAAAAATCCATTAGGCTAGGGGAAAAGGTGCATAACCAAATTGGATTACAAAATATTTCGCTCAGGTATATAACTACTACAAATATGGGCATTTGGAGAATAAGTGCTTGTCCAAAGCATCAAGGGAGATACCAAAAGAGCATGATTTCAAATTGCAAAAATGGTCAAAAATATATATTTGAGCATTGCGTTGACATAAACACTCAAGGGGTGAGGAGTCCTCTTGTCTCTGCATATACAAATAAATATCTAGATTGAGCTCTTAAGCTAGAGGATACAAGCCATGTTTATGCTTAATCAAAGGAATCTCTTTCTATAAATGAAGGTAGGAGTTCTTCAATTGGAAAATCTATCACACTCAGGGATCCCATTATTGTAATGATGGAAGAATCCTCTAGTCCCTAAAAGCCCTAGATCTCAAACCATGATACTAAATTACTAGCCCTAACCATGAGAGCACTAGATCAGAGGCCAAGGCCAATGCAAGCTATGAGAACAAAGGGCATAAGTCTCTTGATAAACATAAAGATGAGGGATAATCCAACTTGGCAAATGAGACTTTAAATTCCCTCTAGGACTTCATTGTAAAATTAAAATCTTGAAGTAATGTGGCATCCACATAAGATCCCCTCTCCAAATATGTTAATTATAGAATGAGCTTATTTTCTCTCCAGTGACTTATGGAGCGCTCATCCTGGAAAATTAGAGGGATGGGCCCTAATGCCAAGCAACAAGATTTCAAAAGGAAATTAATTATCCAAAAAAAGTACATATTCTTCATACAATAATCTAAAAACCAACAAGGACTAGAGGAGTTGAGAAATTTGATTGCTAACCATAAGAATTTATATTAACCCTATATGTAAAAGTGAAGGTATTGCAATATGGTAAAATCTGGTTATCATGGACATAATCAATAGGTAATGTTCACGACTTTTCATGAGATTCCCCTCCTCACTACCCATTTAGAGTATGGAAGGACAATTGATTACCAATATCGAGGAAACACTCCAACACAAGATCATCTTCACATAGAAGCGGAAGACTAACCATGATGGTAATGAGGCTCAAGTGCGTATTTAGTGAAAGATGAACATTTGAAAATGCCTTAGGAAGCAATGCATGTTTAGACACTCAAGGCCCAATAAAAGGTGTGGCATCCCAATTGCTTGAGGAAATATTAGCCTTCATAAAACTAACATCCAAACAGAAGATTGTGTTAGGAGGAGCTCCTAGAAACCTTCACTACCCATGTCACCTATGTTGCATAATGAATATTGTTAGACCAAGCTATGGATTTCTTGTTTTTAAATTGAGATTCAAAGCACATTAAAATCAAATACAAAAATGCATCATCCACATATCATCTCTTATAAAAAAATCTAAACAATTTCGATTGGAACAGTGATGAGATTAAAGCATCTAAAGGACTCGAGTCCTTATAAATTAACATTTATTTCACATGTTAAATAGGGTGTCCAACCTAGAAAAAATTTGCAAGCGGTTAGTCATATATTTCATTCAATTTATATAAAAATAAATAATATAATAAATTATAGATTCGGGGAAATTTAACCTCCTCCCAAAATATGTGCCTACATCTTAGTATGGAAAAAATCCTTACTTCATAGCAACCTTTGAATATATTGTTACATAATCAACAATTAGATATCTTCATCACACCAATAATCCTATTAAACTTGTCTTGGGCATAGTTTATCCTTGTTGCTAAATAACTTGGACTTAAAAACTCTTTAGAAAGGCAAGGCTTAACTTTGGATTTTAAGCCAAAAACTTACTATATTGAATACTCTAAGACAAATTGCAAGCCATGTCTACACTAAGAACATATAGGTTAATTGTTCTTGTGTTATTAGCTTGAGACCATTTGCCATATCTTGCAAACTCTTTATTTATTTTCTAAAGGAGCGATCACATTGTTTTTACTAGCAAATTGAAATACTATGATTGAGTGCTTATATCATGGTTCCATACCCTTCCATTAACCATTTATAACATTTTAAGAATGCTAAGCAATCCCTCATTCAAGAAAATTGCCCTTAAAGTTCATTCTTGTTAATTGTTGCAGGTGCATTACCATGTTATCAATGCATTAAGTATGAAGTTTTCATTAGGTTGCAAGTTCATTGTTGTCATGGCTTACTCAATTATGATCATTGGCACTAATATTAATAGTTATAATATTAATTTTGGTTAATTAGATATAGCTTGGGTGGGTAAGAGGACAAGTTACTATCCTCCCCACATAAGTTGAATTTCTACTAGTGACATTTTTTCCCTTTATGGCTAGTTGGTGTTGGAAATGTACCAACAATGCTACTCTTCTTGGAGTAATTGAGAGTGGGGTGAGATGTTTCCAAACCTTTATGTTAGTTATGCCTACCTTTGGTGGTTAAGATGAGAGGTTTTTATCCTCTTTGCCCATGTTCAAATCATGTTGTGACGTGGTTGCCCTTTAAGGGTTGATTGGGATCATTAATGTACCAATAATCTCACTATTACTTGAATGCTTAAGGGTGGGATGAAATGTTTCCAAACACTTTCACCAATTGGGTCTAATGTTGGTCATTAATAGGATAAGTTGTTATCATCCTCACCCAAGTTCAAAATCTACTTGTGAGATGTTTTCCCTTCATGGATTGCTTTGGGCTAACAAGATACCAACAATTATACAATAACTTAAATGTGTGAGGGTGGAAGAATAGGTTTCTAAACATTTTAATCCTAGGGGAGGAGCTCAATTGGTCGTTGCTAATGTTGCTATGCATTTGACTAGTTTTGTGTGACTAGATGTTTGGTTCATATCCTCTTGGATTAAGCCAGGTATTCTATATTAACGTGTTTACCATATATTTTATTCACCAATGTGGGAAGTATCCCTTGATTTTCTCAATTAAACTTTTCTTAGATAAAAATGTTGTATTATTAATTTAAGTGTTTTCTTTTGTTGGCTTGATCCATGGGGAATTTGTGCCTTGAATCTCATGGTTTACCTAATACTTCATAACACGATGATCATCAATTAAGTTGCCCCTTGTGGGTTATTATTAATTTAATATATTATTTAACTATACTTTTATCATTAAGTTATTGGTAAGTTTCCAACTACTCTGTAAAATTAATAGACTGCACATAAGTTACCTATAAGGTCTCCTCTCATCATCACATAACAGTTTCAAGATCATTTATGATATCATATAAATGGTCATAACAAACAAAATTATTTAAATATTGAACTAGTGTATTTTCCTATGATGCAAATTGTGGTAAGATTACTTAAGTGTTTCTTACAACAATTCAAAAATAATTTGACTTGTTTACTAATGTAGTTTCCTTATTATCAACTTAAAAGAGAAGTGACAATGAACTCTCAATTACTCTTGTCACCTATTCATGAACAAGATGATACGTGGGTTGAAATTCCTTCTCACATTAACGTAAGAATTTGTTAAACACCTAATCCTTGGGGATTTGTTGAACATTTTGTAAACATGTAAATAGGGGTAAATGAACAATTAGATAGGAACCAACCTTGGAAGATGAATGGTCACTTTTATAATGTTATATAAGTTTGTTCACATCAATACAAAAAGCATCCAATTTCGAGAGTTATTCCTTGGACCATCATTGTATCAGAGCCAAGTTTAGGTGTTCTAGCGCACTTTTTGTAACTCCTTCTCTACCTGTCACCATGTTTTTTCCATGTCATCCCTCTCTATATAGCTTGAAACAAGCGAATATCTATCAAATCATTTATTTATCCATCAATCTTTGTCAACCCATTGTGCGTTGAAGGAACCATTACAACCTTCATCTCCCTCTTTTGTTTAGCTTGTCTTAGGGCCCATTGTTTATTCTCCTACGTTTATTCTTCCCTAGCTTCAATGTTCTTTGTGATGTTACGAGTACTGAATCATCCCCATCATTATCCCTCTCTTTATGGATATGAACTAGGGTTTGCATGGAAGCCCCTCCATGGACCATTAGCAGCTTCAGTTTCTTCCTCGGCTTGGATCTCCCTCCTTTATCGATGCCTGCACCACTTTCCCTGTGGCTTTACCTGTTGTTTCTCTACATATTCCCCCTCTATGGTGTGTTAATTGATAATTGAAAACTATTTCCAACCCTCATTGGGCTCGGCCATGCCTCAGTTCTTGAGAATTTTATGAGAGCTTGTGGTTTTACCTCATGGTTTTATGTCACTAGTCTATATACTTTGTGGCCCATTATGCATCTGGTTTTATGTATATTCTATCAAAATTCCCTCAACTTTGATGGGATCTTCATCTAGTTAGAATTTTGGAGCCAATTTTATGGTCAAAATATTCTTCTCACTCCTTTTTGCTCTTGACGATTCCCATCAAAAACTAGCTTATCATTATGGTGCCTTCACTACTTCACCAAGTGAGTCTCACATCGAGGTGGAAGACACCAAGATTCAAGCCTTGAGCAAAGAAATCAAAGCTTACAAAGAGTAGTTGAAGGGGATGGAACTTGGATTGAAGGGAAACGATATTATAAAAAAAATGACTAAAAAAATCTTGAAATTGGAAGGCATCAATCACGTAAGGAGGATTTGGTTTTTACTACGTGTTTATTTTAGGAGGCTTCATAAAATTTTGATGTTTTTGAGCACCTTGTCTTCAATAGTGTTGTAGAACTTTTGAAATATTTATAATTAAGCTCAAAATTCATTCCCTCATCTCCATTATCGATGTCGTGTTGATTGGAAAGGAGATCGAGAATGGTTAAGAAATATTAGGTGTACCCTCATTTTTAATGACTTATGGAAAGGTATCTATGAAGGAGAGTATGAAAATGCACCTTCCAAGCTTGCATTGGATAAAGAGATAACCATCTGGGAGAATAAGGAGACCAAAGCCTATGCCTTGATTGTTGCTTTTGTAAGTGAACAGGTGGGTCGTCATACAGTTTCAATTACAAGTTCTTATGGTGCACTGAAATTTTTGAAAGATCTATGTGACTCACACTCACAATTGGAGTTGTTTAGTTGATGGTAAAAAACTTCAACCTTGAGTTGAGAGATAATTACCCCTTGGCCTTAGCATACGAAATTAGAGCCATCATGCATCATGTAGATGTCATTAGATTTAAGATGGACATTTTTCTCATAGCCTTGTCCAAGGACCTATAACCTACATATTCTAATTACCTTGAATCTCTACAAGCTAGAGAGAAACTCAAGCCCATTACCTTTGACTCTCTTGTGGAGAAGTTTGCAAAATGAGAGAAATATTTTGGGAAAAAGAAAACAACTTAGTCCCCTAAAGAAGTAGTATGCCTTGCTCAAAAAGGGAAGAATCGATCACATGATTCTCCTAAAAGAAGAGGCAACAAAAGAGGACATGGAAGGAGAAATTTAAGAGGCAAAGGATAAACACCATTAACAAGAAAGATTTGATTTTCATTATTATCCATTGCAACAGAGATGGATAGGATGCATCCACGTGCAGAATTCCCTAGGAGAGGATCAAACAAGATTGTAAAGAAGATAGAGATAAAGCACCGGATCCAACAAATGGTAAAGCACTTGAATCAGACCATTACAATGTTGCTTATTGCAATATTAGAGTAACTAAATATTTGTTTCATATTTGGGTTATAATGTAGATGGGGTAGTATATTTTACGGAAAAGTCAAGTCCCAAGTCCTTGGAACTTGGCACCATCAAGCTTAAACTGCATGGACACCTTGATTTTCTTCTACATGATATACTTTACCCTCCAACCTACTAAAAATCTATTGTCCCTTTCTCACATTCATGAGCAAGGCCATTCCATTCATATGTTTGATGGCAAATTAGCAACAAGGAAAGCATCTGACAACACAAGTGTCATGACTAGATTAGAGGAGGAAAGTCTGTTGAAGTTGGAAGGAACATCTGCTCATTCACAAAACTTTACATACCTTTCTTAGCACAATGAAGATACATTTCCATCCAGTCCTTTATAGCATGCAATATTTACACAACTTAATTATGACAACCTTTATTTATTGAAAAAGTATGGAGTTTAAGGTTTGCCAACTATTCCTAGGAAATTGAAGTAATGTGATACTTGTATTCTAGGAAAACATGACAAACAACCAATTCATGTTTCTACTTCCATGACACATAGAAAACTTACACTGGTTCATTATGATTTTTGTGGCACTATACATGTTCCTTTTCCAAATGACAATAGATATATGATGACTTTTATTGATGATTATAGTAAGATGTGTTGGGTAAAGTTGTTGAAAAGCAAATCACAAGATTTTGAAACTTGAATATATTTTTCATGTATGGATTGAAATGATGTACAATAAAATAATAGCTCCCTTGGTATTGATAATGGAAAAGGATAAACTTCTAGTGAATATTAAAATTATCTTCACTAACATAGGATTCAACATCAAACTATTGTTCCATACAATCCTCAACAAAATGGTGTAGCTAAAAAACCGAACAAGACCATCTTAAATATGGTTTGTTCAATGATGTTTTTAAAAATTCTAAATTTGATGTTTTGGGCTCATGTAGTTCCATGTGCAATGTATGTCAAAAACATATTTCCATCCCATAATTTAAAAAATAGGTCTCCTTATGAAATGTGGCATGGCCACATTCCTTCAGTTAGGCATCTCAAGGTCTTTGGTTCCACGTGCTATGCATTGATTCCTGGGGAACAAAGAAACAAACTTGGTGCAAGGAGTCGAAATTGCTTCTTCTTTGGGTATTCAGATACCACCAAGATATGTCGTCTTTACGATGAAGTGAATAAGAAGTTTCTTTGTCTAGAGATGTGATTTTTCTTGAATCTTACGAGACTGACAACATTGTTGAGCAACAACTTAATCATTTGTATATTCAATCATGCACAAACGTATCATGAATTTGATAATGATAGTCCGCATCTTTAAGGGGGGTTCCATCTCTTGGATAAATCTATGGATTCTCCTTATGAAGCATTGTCCCCCCTTCGTGAAGTTTAATGGAATATCCTTCTGAAGCATTGTCTCCCACTTATTCATATTAGGAAGACCTTATGAATGGTGTGATTGAGAGGATTGGAATGTTGAATGTTGATACAACCCCATCTCAATTAGTGGAGCAACCTAGACCATCTTAGAAAGGTCCCCCAAAATGTCTCACCAAAACACCTTAAAGTATTCATCCTAATGATGTTAGAAAGCCAACAACCAAAGGTTCCACCAGACAAGATGGAGGTGATGCAGATAATTCTGATTAAGTTGATGTAGATGACATGGATGTTTCGTGTGATTGTGAGTTGAATTTATCTATTAACTTTGAACCAACTTCCTGAAAGAAATTGTTTCTCATAATGAATGTAAAAAAGCAATATTGAGAGAGTACGATGCTCTCATAAATAATGGAACATGGAAGTTGGTGGATCCTCCTTGGAACCAAACCAATTGGATGCAAGTGGATCCACAAGAACAAGTACAAATCAGATGGCTCACTTGACAAGCACAAATCAAGGTTTGTGGAACAAGGATTTGCACAAAAAGAAGGTGTTAACTATGAGGTTAATCCCCCCCCCCCCCCCCCCCAACAGCTAAATGGGCCACTATCTAGACTCTCCTTTCCTTGGCAGCTCATAATGGATGGAAATTTCATCAAATAGATTGAAGACTACATTTTTTAATAGAGAGTTGAAAGAAAATGTCTTTACGTCTCAACCAAAAGTTTGGTTGTGAAGGGACAATAATTTTTTTTATGCAAACTCATCAAGTCCTTATATGCCCCCCAAAAAGCATCGGTTGATTAATCATCTTTTGAAATTAAATTTCAAACACATTAATCTTGATAATGCAACTTTGTTCGTCAACAAAATTGTTATTTATCTTGTGGTATATGTAAATGATTTGTTGATAACAAAGAACAATGAAAATTATAGTGCGTCAATAAAGAGAGTTGAAGAAAAGATACAAGATGACAAATTTGGGACATCTTCACGAATACTTGGGAATTGGAGTCTCTCGACATCCAAAGTACATATTCCTCTCCCAAAAGAAGTATATTGGATAAATGTTGAACAAGTTTGGCATGTCTAAATACAACCCTTTATGCACTCCATTGAAATAAAATCTAAATCTCACTTCAAAAAAAAGGGAATGAATTTGAGGATTCAACCAAGTACAAACAACTTGTAGGAAGTCCTTTCTAGCTCACACCATACCAAATATTTCATTTTTCTATGAATTGTTTCCAGATTTGTGCAAAATCCTTGTGAAGGACACTAGTGTATTACAAAAAGAGTTAGAAAGTACTTGAAACAAACTCAAGTCTTTGGACTCAAATATTCACTGGTGGATAAGTTCAACTTGATTGGATACTCTAATTCAAACTTTGATTGAGACAAAGAAAATGCAGTGTCTACTTTAGATTAGTTTATGAGTCTTGGATCGAAGCTATGTCTAAGAGGTTATGTAAACAATAAAGTTCTAGTAGATTCCATGACAGAGGTGGAATATGTGGCAGTTATAGAAGCAACAAAGGAGATTTTGTGGCTCAAGAAAACTCTTGAAGATTTGCAGGAGAAACAAGTAATCTCTACTCCCATTTTGATTCACAATGCTTATGTAATCAAGTTGGCTAGGAATCTAAAATTCCATGATTGAACCAAACATATCAACACAAAGTATCATTTGATCCAATATCATGTAGAGGCCAAGACTGTTCATTTAATACATTGTTACACAAGTGAGCGAATTGCAGACATCTTCACCAAAGCACTTGGAAGAGAAAAGTTTGAAAAATTCATAATGATGTTTGGCCTCACTAACACCCCTTCGGATTAAGGTGGGGAATGTTAGACACCTTCTCCTTGGGGTTTTGGTGAATATTCTGTAAATATGTAAATGGGGGAATATGAACGTTTATAATAGGAATCGACCTTGGAAGATGGTAGGTCACTTTTGTAATGTTATATAAGTCTATTCACATCAATACAAAAATTATCCAATTTCGAGAGTTATTCATGGGCTTGATAGAATGATATTAACTTGTCAAATTATTTATTAATTGCGTTGATAAGTATTATTATAATTTAATTTATAATAGATGATATTAGATGGATAACATTTATATCAAATTTATAAAATGAAAATTTATAAATAAATAATATTAAACATATGATATATTAACTATATTAAATCTTTACATTCCTCAAAGAGGGTGTCAAACGAGTGACATGTGGGGGAGCACATGGCCACAGCCCCCATAACACATACAAGTCAAGGGACGTGACCACACACCACTCACGTTAATGAAGGTTGCATGTGAGAACACATCATTCAAGTTGGCCATTATAATGGACCTCACCTTGCTTAATACGAGATTGACGACAGGTAGTAAATGGAGTGTTTTCATTTCAATGTAGTGCAATCCATTTAGATCATAGTTGTGGATGAGACTAATATGATCCAGTCTTCCAATGCATCAACTTCATCATTTGTAAGAGTGATCATTATTGCAATTTAGTGGGTGATCTAGGCTTGAGATAATGACAAATTATGGGACTCGGGGTTGGAGGGAAGAAGCATCATTATTCTTAGCAAGTTCATCTCTTCTTTATCTACATTTTCATCTAGTAATGAACTTCCGTCCTCCTTAGCTCTTCGTTGTTTTGTGTTTTTGTTTCCTTTATATTGTTCCTCTCTACTCGAATGGACTTATGGAACTTTGGTTTTCTCCTCCCTTCTCCTTGAGAAATATTAGAGGTCTTCTTCTGCTTTTGGATTGTCATTCCACGAATTTGGTAGGGCGGATAGCTAAAATACAGTCCTATGAACCTGGATTCCTTCCACTTTGGATTTTTTTCTATTCTCAGCTTCACATCCTTCCTATCCTAGGGTACCCCTATAATCGCATCTCGAGGTTTGCATCCACCTCGCCTCTTCCTGTAGATGATTTTATTTACTTAATCCTTGTTTAGTTATCAATGACCAACTAACTATGCCCTATAATGAGGAGTAAGTTATCTTGGTGTGGCCTAATTTTGCAAGCATGGTGCTCTCATGCTCAATAAATACCTAAAACTCTACCTAGTGTTACAGAGAAAAATTACCTCGGGAATATCCAAGCCAAAATCATAGAGGTGGAACTCCCCGATGGGGGTGCAAAATTCCCGAGTTCATGCACTTTGAGGAGCATTTCAAAGCCGATATGAGCATATGGCGAATCCATGAAGTTGGCATGGAGATATCCACCCATGCAACAAGGTGGGAGCTCCTGCATTTACAAGGGGTAGCATTTATTAGGAATAATGGGGATGGTCTCTGCTCTCTATGCAATGACATCTATTGTATTTGGCAAGGAGCAATTTTGGAATGAGAGCCCCCTACTCCACTTAGGGAGAGTCGACATCCTAGTTGGTGTGCGGGATCTAAGAGTTGTTGGATATTATCCTCACGCCTTTATTCAACTCAGAGGATGGAGGGACTATGATTGCATTAATGGTCTTTAGGTGTACTCGGAGCAAGGGACTTCCTACAAAATTATTCTAGTGCTTGTGGGTCATACCACATATTTTATGTGGATTCTTCTAGGTAACTTTGTGTTATCATTCATTTGGGTGTTCTATGGCTTCCTCTTTGGGTAATTCATGTGAAATTTAAAATATGGGGGTGTTTTGGTGGGGTGTCAATTTCTTTTACTTCCTTTGTTATGATTTGATTGAACTTTGAAGCCCGGGGTAGTTTTTGGCTCGTGAGTGTGTTTGTATGTTGTTTACAGTGGTGCAATTGGGTTAGGGAACACTAACTTGTTTAGTTTCATCTCCTGGGTCCCTTGGGTCTGTTATGTTGGTGACCTTGGTCTTTGTTCCTAGAGCATTCCACTCTCCTGAGCGTTTGGTTTCGATCGGAAGTTGGGCTCCTCAGCTTGAAGTTATGGCCCTGGTTCATGTGTTTCCTTGAGTCTTGTATGTCGTGGAGGGTTGGTGTGTTGTGACTGGCAGTTTGAGGCATTGCGAGGAGGTTATGTTGTGCCTTGGATTTTTGTTAGCAACGAATCTCTAGAGTTTGTTATGTGTTTTAGTGTGGTGTCATGGACCTTTTGTAGCTTTATTATGTTCTTCAATGTTAGTATGCTTGTTTTGCAAAGGGGAGGTAGGCAGGTTTCCTCTTACCGGGGCTCTAGGAGGTAATGATATTCTTTAGCGCCTCCTGCTCCCCGAGCTTCTTCCCATATGCAAGAGGACATTCACCCTAAGGGGACTCTAGATTCCTTGATTGAATCTCTTCTTCCAAATGTGCATCAACTTAATAGAGCATGTTAGGAAGACCAGGTTGAGTTCCTGAAAATTCTTGGTCACCTTCAACATACTCAATGCCAAGCTTCATGATCAGTTGGCAAGCTTATGGTGTAGTTAGTGCTACACATTGGAGAAATTAGAAAAATTGGATGAAAGATTGGGCCAAATGGAGGGTTGTGTCCACTGCGACTATAAAATCATCTCCATCTCCAGGGGCTAACCCAAAAAATCTGCCTCCAGTAAATTCAACTAACTAGGAATGATTGCTGGTGTTTTCTATGCTATGCATGTATTTTGCCTTTTTTCCCCTGTTAATCTATGGTTGTCTTGGGATCTATGCATGTTATATAAGTTTTTGGGTCTCTATCTGCTGGCCAATAAAGACTGTGATTTACAGGATGTACATAGAAAATTTTAACTTTTTGAGTTAATATAAGACCGCGATTTACAAAAACAAAAACAAAAAAATCATAGAGGTGGAACGAGATATAGCTAGTGAGCACAATTGCTTATCAAACACAAAGGTATTGCCTGAAATTATAAACTAGGTGCCAGTTATTGGGCATACCAAAGGGGGATAAAACCAATGTATGTACATAATTTTTTAGGTTATCCTTAACAAAAGTGAGGATAAAGAGGAAAGTTTTCTTATGTTGGATAAATTGCAGCTTAGTATGAGGAATCTAGATAGGCAACTGATATGCATTGAAGATACTCTTAGCCTTCCTTTGAATCCTGGATGATTTCTTGTTAGCTACAACAAGCCCATTCCTGTGGATGACTTTGACTCATCAAAATTGAAATGATGGGTTTTGTTTGGTCTATTTTTTCAATCAATTTTCTTTTTGCCAACTAGTTGATAAGCTATGGTGTTTAGATACTCTGTTTAGTTTTATTGTTCAATTGTTGGTGAATAGCTACAAACATATAATTTGGATGAATAAACATTTATGGTTCGACAATTGGTCTGGTTTCCTTAGTGGTAGACCAAGCCCAACCAAATTTTGTGTTAAATTATCCTTTTCATGGAGTCTAATATGCCATCATTAACTAATCATAGGCTTATGCTCCATTTCAGGGGTTGCTCCAAAGAGTGAGAGAGAGAGAGAGATGGGAAAAGGAAAATATAAATGGGGTTAGGGAAAGGGAGAGATAGATAGAAACAAATATAGTGAAAGAAGGGGAGATAGGAAGTGATAGAGAAAGGGGTAAAGAGGTAGGCAGCTTAGGGAAACTAAGTGATAGAGGTGTATGGGAAGGATACATAGGGGAAGAGGGAGAGGGAATGCGGGGATAGATAGAGAGGGAGGGTGAGGGGGTGAGAGGGGGGTAGAAACATATGTGGAGAGAGTGTGTTATGGGGAAAGGAAAAGACAACTAGGGGTAGAGAGTAGCGAAAGGGAAAAAATATCGAAAGAGGGATAAGGAAAGGAGGAGAGATAGAAAAGGGTAGAGAGAGTGAGGGGATTAGAGAGGGGGCGAGAGATATATAGGAGGGAGAAATAGGAAGAGGGAGAGAGAAAGAGAGAGAGGGAGAGGGAGGGGGAGAGAGAGAGATAAGGGGGAGTGTTAGGGAGAGAGGTACAAAGAGAGGGGGATAAAGAGAGTTGGGAAGGATGGTGAGATATGGAGAAAAAAGTGTGTGTGTTTTATAACTGCACACTCATTATAAGCATGCAAACATTATTTTAACATGCATGTGTTACTAAATTCAAAAAGGAAAATGACAAGGTAAACTTTCTCCAATTACGTGGTGGACAAGGTAATCAGTTTGGTTTTAGGTTTGCAATAACAAACCTTTTGGTTTGACCTACATGAACCAAAACACGTCCATTTTAATAACTTCTTGGTTTTCAACCATTTTTCTATATATTCTCCATGTATTCATTGATAATAAACTTGCACAAACTTATAGAGAATTGTGTGAATGTATCTTTGAGATTTTTTTTTTTGGACATATACCAAATTTCTAAAAAATTATAGTTCTTTTATGTGCTCTATAACATTTGGTTGGTTGACCTATTTTTAAATTGAAACAATGCTTACACTAATATAGATAAAAACCTATGAAGTGAAAACCAACAAATATGATTATGTTAAGACTCTCATAACATGGCATAATGTTGAACCTTTCCATTTCAAAGCTTCACTAGATTTCTTAATTTTAAAAATATATAAAATAAACATTACAAATTATGGAAAAATAACACAATACAATGATCATTTATTATCTACAAAAATGAAAATTTGTTTAAAAAAACTCCATCATTTACATACCAGACATAACGCCTAATGTGAACATATGAGTTATAGTTTAGAGAAAAATAACATACCAATCTTAGAAAAACCATTTTTCAACTAAAGCAATTTCCCATAAATGAAAGTTATATATTAAAGGATTATTCAATTGTCTTTTTTCATCTTTTATGACATGTCCTAAAAAGTTGTGTAAATTCCTCTAATAATTATTTTTAGTGATCATATTTCTATTTTTCCATATTTTCATTACAACTAACATGTCATAATTGGTAGCATTGTCTTTCAATGGCCTTATATTTACTAATGTATATTCATCTAGATATAGACTTCCTCCTAATAGATATCTCATCATTTGATTCCTTAAAGTGGCCCTTTGTCACCAGCTCTTATGAATAAATGTTTATTTCAAGATTTCTTCAATTCTTGTCTCCTCTTACAACAACCATCCCATGCTCTCATACAAATTGATATTTTGTACCTTTGTGGATCCACCAATAGAAACTATCATATTCTCCAAAGAATTCAAAATACTATACAAAAAGGTTATGCATTACTCATTTTCTTTTACCGCATCACTAATGGATTTGAGCTAATTAAGAAGGAATATGAAGGAATTAAGGGGCTCGATAACCTTATTACCATTTTTCATCTTTACAAAATAAAACTTCTTCACAAAAATATAAATTCAAGAGAGAATTATCTATGGGGGTCTCACCTTGTTAACCAATATCTTATCATATTTGATTTTGGTTTGGTAAGTTGGATGTGATGGCCCTAAATATTGCAACAACAATTTTGCAACTCCCAAGGGTCTCAACTTTAGTTATCAACCCATGGTTCATCCAAACTTAAGAGAAGCTAGCACTATATGTGCATAACACACTATCTCTTTCTCTCGTTGATTTTTATGTATGTGGAAACATTGAAATTAGATCTATCTGTATAGATACCAAGTTAATGAATCTATACTACAGGAGAATTACAATTGTAGGAAATGACTTGCTGAAAGGAAAATGGCTCACAAACCTAAGCTACTTGCAATGGAAGAAAACACACTTGCACACTTCTATCCTATCTACTATGAATGGAAATCATACTTGCACACTTCTATTCTATTTGAAAGGAAAGAAACAACATAATCCTGAAATGAAAGCATGTGAATTAAAAACCACAATTTGCAGAGATTTTTTTTTTTAAAAAGAAAATCAACAAAAGCATCTAAAACGTCTCTATACCTTCAAATTTCATTATCAGGGATCATGGAATGTTGTAATATACCAAAGAATCCAAACTATGAATTTGTTTCAAAGCTTAGTGAGAATGAAGGGTTGGTTTTAGGCTGTTATAAGAGTCCCTATTTTACTATAGGAGATAGACCAATGAGCATGTACCCAACAAAAATGTAAGTTTGATAAGAAAGCAAGTTATGGAAATGTTATACAATGATAAAATCAACCTGTTCAAATATTCAAGACAACTGGTTTCAAGTTTACCCTAACAAAACTAAACTGTTTCTTGTAGCTGTAAAACTAGTTATACACAACAACAAAAAATCTATATTGATTTTTTTGTAGCAAAGGAAGTGAAGTAAATGAACATTGGAAAGGACATTAACTAATATAAATAAACCAAATCCTCAAATAACTTGTAATATAGAACTCTTCATGGAAACCTTCTAATTAACCATGCATGCATGTTATGAAAAGGTAATTTTAGAAAATGCTACAAAAGTAAATAAAAGCATAATACTAACAAAAATAATACAAGATGGATTTATATATCCAAGGGTGGGCCTAACCAAAGGGTACTCAGAGTCCCTTAAAGGAAAGCCAAGCTAGGAGCTAAAATATAACACCACTTCCACTAACTGAGAATCTTTGTGTACATTATATAATTACAAAACTTGCTTGAAAGCAAAACTATGGTCCTTCCTCCTACTCTTTACAATCTTCACTACATGTCTACTAGATGCTCAAGCCTCTTATTTATACAATGAGTGGGGAGTAGCCGCCTTGAGAAGAGGGCTACATTTCCCTCTTAAAATCCCTAGAAATGGGAATCTTGCTCGTAGTCCACCTCACAGCAGTAGGAAGGAAAACTAATTGACCTCATCCAACCAAGTTGAGACTCTCCTACAGTAGGGAACAAGTTCCAATAATATCTCTAGTGTTAGTTATTCTCGAAATCTATGCAATATCTCTTCAAATTATGTAGAATAAACATGTTAAGGCACATAAAATATGAAAAACCTCATTGACTCTCCTAAGAACTCATTAAGATAGGAAAGTGTGTCGTTAAGTGAAAAAGGCAGGTTTAATATAGTTTTTATGTGCCTTGGAGTGGATTTATGGGCCTTATGATTTACCTATTATAGCAGACCATCATACCTCCCTACTAGAACTTTTTCTCACCCTTTAGCAACTTCCCCTAGTCAGCCGAGTTGAGACTCTCTTGCAAGAGGGAAAAAGTCTCAATAATAGCTTTAATAATGGATCTTCTTGAAATATGTGCAATATATCTTTAAATCCTTCACATAAACATGTTAAGGAACATAAAATATGAAAACCTTCATTGATTATCCTAAGAACCCATTAAGCTAGGAAAGTGTGGCATTAAGTGCAAAAGGTAGGATTAATATAGTTTTATGTGCCTCAAAGTGGATTGATGGGACTTATGATTTACTTAATTTGGAGGCCCACCATATCCCTATAGAAATTCCTTGTAGATTCAAACTATAGATTGTAATATGCTAAAACAATTGACTTGAATCTACTATACTCATCAATAGAAACAATAAACGACCGATGAAATCACAAAGCATAAAAGAGAAAGAATTCAATTACACATAACACAATAATTTTATGGGGAAATCCATAGCTAAAAACCCTTGCTATCTATATATTGCATTAATATGAAAATATGAGAAGATTACAATGCTTTTCTCAAGCCCGAGCAATCTCTGCACTATCTCAATCTATCTCACTGCTTCACAAACAAGCTCCAGCCAATACTTAGCCAAATCTTTTGCCTGCCAAGCTCATATTTCATTGTGTAGTTTCCTAGGGAATTAGCCCATATTGAATTGGGATATTCCTCATCCATAATTGTGCAATCCATCATATGCCTTCCTCTGATTGCATGCACCACATGTACAATTCTGGTGATTATACAACTGATGGTACACTGTCCTTGAACTCCAATCTCAATTGGGTATTTCTCTGATCTGACATGCATGAGTTAATTATGAGTGAATCTTCAGTTTACTGGTTGAGCAATGCTGGTTACAACCCATGTTATACGAGATTCACGATTGCGGACAAAAGTATCTCCCCTAAGTTTGGTGGATAACCTAGAACAACAGAGAAATAAGGAACACAATGCTTTCCTTAAAGTAAATAGATGACGACATGAAGCCTACCTAGAACCCATTGTGAGCTTCACTCCTTCTTTATCTTGAATGCTCCAATTGCAGCTCTGATTGCCAAAATTAGAACCTGCATATTCAAATAACATAAGCTAAGAAACTATGGTATCTATGCAGTATCATCTAAATACTCTATTCAATAGATCAGCATGGTATTTAAATTTATGAAATAACAACATCACATATAGGAAAACAAATAATTCATTGCATTAATATAAAGGGAAGGAGTTACAACCATAAATAGGTGTTGATCTTGTAGAAGAGGTCCTCTAAGGTTGACTTGTCCTTTCCTTGTGACACTGTGCACCTCCAATCACCCTAAATGCATGAAATGAAACCTCTCACCATAGCAGAATAAGGGTAGAATCACTCTCCAAAAGATAACCCCTTGCATATGGAACGTTGTAAATATATGTAGGAGTGGGGTAAGTTGGGATTTCTTTTCCAATTATCAATCTAAGGTTTTAGATCCACCTTTGATGGGAGTATGGTATCAAAGGATAAGGGATGGAAACTCCAAAGTAGGGTAGGATAGGATCCAAATGTTTTATCTGAGGTAAATGGTTGTAACAAATTCTTGAAGCTTTCGAAATTTCTCTCTCTTTTCTTGAATTTCTAGAACCAATGCAGATGAAAAGGGGAGCAACTTGTAGGTGATCAACACATGCTACATTGGAGCAACGTGTAGGTGAATGTTGTCCAATAGGAGGTCAGGGTGCGTTGGTCCTAAAACTTGGTCAGATGATGTAGTTTCAGGCAGAAACTCTGGGGAATGAAAGAGGTATGCTTAGGACTTTGTGCAAGATGATGACAAGGGGGAATATGATGTTGATTGATCCCATTAGGAGGCTTATTTATTGGACGTGACAAAATGGCCTATAACATATTATCCCCTAAAATGCAAAGTCAGAAATGACGACTAATGACTGAAGTGCTTTACATTGTGACAAGTCGGGATTAAGAACAACCAACGAGCTTCATCTGTTACAATACATTTTCATCATGACATCTTTATTCCTTGGGGAGGCATACCCATATTCAGCATATAAGCTAACTTAACATATACAATGATCAAAATATGCGTCCACATATGACAACTAGTGGACCCATGATTGGATGACTATCTGTATGATCATGGCCATCATACATTGTGATCTTTGTATAATCCTGAAAGCGCAACCTGAATGGATGAAACTAGATGTGGGGTCATCTATCTCCTTCATAAAACCAACCAACGTATCAGTCTAACCATGTGAATCAATGAGTTGAGGTCGAACGTGGTAGAGACCATCTGATTACCGGCGAATGATGTAAGTTGTTAACATATGTGAGAGAAACCACCGATGATGTTAATGGCTCTTAAGGTATTACAATATAATTTGTATGGTGTGAATAAATGAGTTTATGTCGACCACCACACAAAATCTTTTGTTCAAAATCCATTGATGCAAACCTGATGTCGAGAGCGAGGAAACTTGCCATTGATGTATGCAAGCACCAAGGTAACATAAGGTGTTTCTAAGTCCACTTCCTGGATAATGAGTTAATGTCGATAGGAAGCAACCTGTTGCGGGAGGGTCTTGATGTATCCCCCATCAACGACACAAATCAGGTATCATGCTTTAGACAAAATGATATTGATATGGAACTGGACCAGGGAAGGCAAACATGGAATGAAGGCTTAAGAATATTCCAACATATATCAAATGAGTGACTTTTCTTGAACACACCGATGACATTGAATGGAGTTGGCAACATTGACCCAAAACTGAAATGGAGGCTCTGAAAATGGTATGATAACCAAAAGACATGAAGATTACCCAACCCAACAACCACGGAGATGAAGTGGAAGAGTGTTGTATTCAAGAGCGACTCGCTACCATTAGGAAATGGAATACCCAGTTTTCCCAATTTTCCTAACCATACTAGTCATTACCTCTTTATGTTTTTTAACAAGCTTGAGGAGGATAACATATGCTTAATTATCTAAGTTTACCCTTCGAATGAATCCCTCCAAGTATATTTAATGAACCCTGAGAAAGAGAGGTTCAACCTTATCATGTTCAACAAATCCATCGTTGTTTGATGTTTTAATGAGCCCAACAAAGGTAAAACTCGACATATTTTTCATGTTTAGAGAGTTTGAAAAAGAGGCGAAAAAGAAAACTCCAAATGCCCCTTTTCGTAGATAGTCTCTCAAGTCCGACAAAGTAGAAATTAATACTCAAGAGAACCTCTTAGCCGTGTCCAACTAAGGTATTCATTTTTCGTAAATAGTTTATCTTAGTCTGGAAAAGGGTTAAAATTATACCAAGTAGACTTCTTTTCATTTACTTTTATGAGTTTGAAAAGATAAGTGCTCGAGGATCTTTTCATATTTTGGGAGTCTGAAAAGCGTTGAAAGAGGTCTCCAAGGCTTTCCTTTTTCGTAGGTTGACAGAGCCCAAAAAAGATGTAAAAGTATACTCCTTGCCAAAATAACTTGTTTAAAGCATGATAAAAACCTGTTGACAATTGTTGACCTGCTCAAAACATCACAAAAAGGGTTAAACATAGTTGTTTCATAGTAAAAATGAAGCATATATAAGTCAAAACATTAAATATGAATAAATTAATGCGAGAAAATGACCATAAATACTCAAAATGGTTATTCATTTTCACCATTTCACATTTACCTTCAACAGTGAGAATTTTGAGCTCTTCTGTCCTCGATCTTCTGCAGTTGATTGCGACTAATCCAGTGGACCATTCAGAGTACCGTCGCTTCCAGGTCGGAGCTAAAAAATTCTCTTTCTTTTCACAATATATTTTTGTGATTTCATGTAATTTTTTTGAGGTTTTGAGGGCCCTAGGGTTTTAAGAACACGCCCTAGGACCAACACACCCCCCATAATCGATACACGCATTGCACCTAGGCAGACTGCCACTGCTAGGAGAGGTGCAACACTTTGTCATGCACCACTGAGGTGCGTTGGGTGCAAAATTATAAGTTTTTTTATCAGTTTTCCCTTAATTTTTGTCAAGGTTTTTGCATGAAAATGAGCATAATGAGTATCTTGTTGATGTTTCAGGTGTTCAGTAGAAGAAAATGACATTCATTTGGAGAGAAAGAGAACATGAGGAGCATGACTTAAATGTAGCAACTGATCCTACTACCATCAAAGCACTGAAAAATTGTGGATTGTTAAAATTATTCTAGCTTCCTGGTATGAGGCAACAAATAGAATTGTTGAAATACTTGTTCATTCATGGGATGTTCAGGCTCAAGCATTCAGGTTTGGGGAACATTTGCTCAAGATAAAGGTAGAAGATATCTACTTTCTGACAGGTTTATCCAAAAGAGGTGCCCCCATCTCTCTTCTCAGTGGGAGAAGTGGTGGGGAGACAGTGAAAGATTATATCGCCACCTATTGTAGACCTCGAGGCCATCCAACTATGGATGGAAAGATCAATATAACAAATGTAACCATTTACCTTTGAGAACGTTCCTATTCATTATCACGAGATTGGCAGGTAGCTCAACGTTTCATGTAGCAAGTAGATCGTACATGCAGTACGGGGTGGAG